>JAQZBX010022209.1:0-31730 GCA_029593785.1 Cabassous unicinctus | reverse complement strand
TGTCTGGGATGGGGGATTCATGGGAGTAAGTCCATCTGAATTTACATGAAAGATATATAAAATTTTTCAAGTGATCACGGGATGGGCCATGGTCACCGTGGGTAGACAATTACTCAATATATGAGGGAATCTGAATTCCCAGCCTGGAGAACTCTGCTACATTCCCCAAGGGAGCAGCAACAGTCCTCTGAGTGCAGAGACCATGTCTGGAAAAAGAGGGTGGCCCACTGATGGGTTCTTGTTATTGAGGACTAGCCATATGAGTATTTGCTCTTCTAATTGAAACTTAGCCTACTGTTATGGGGTGCCTAAGGGTTGCCATCTGAGAGCCTCCTTGTTGCTCAAATGTGGCCTCTGTCTAAGCCAATCTGAGCATATGAATGCATTACCCTCCCCCCAACGTGGGACATGACTCCTGGGGATGAGCCTCCCTGGCAACAAGGGATTAATCCCAAGTGCCAACGGGCAACACAATTGGAAAAAGACCTTGAATAAAAGGGGGAAAAGGTAAAGAAAAATGAGTTCATGTGGCTAAGAGACTTCGAAGAGAGTCGGGAGGTCATCCCAGAAGTAATGCTTATGCACACCTCAGTAGGATCTCATAGAACACCAAAGTGGATATCACCCCACAAGGAGGGACCCCTGAGGGCTCTGGAAACCCCCATGTCCTATATAAGTGGGGAGGGTCCCAGAGATTGATGCCTAATTATTGGGCTCTTCAGTGGAATCTGTGCTCATGAGAGTGACAGAGTTGGACTCAAATAAGTCCTCCCTGCACATGGTCCAGCAGTCCAATCAATTCAAACCTATATGTGATGCTGGAGTTGTTAAGTGTACTTCAAGAGACTGAAGCCTCTGGCCTACCTATGTGCCAGATGTGCCTGGAATCTTGGTGGACCTGCAACTCCTACCCTACAGCTCAATGGACTCTTCCAAGTGGCCTGCCCAGGAGACAATGATGGGCAGCGGCCATCCCAGGGAATGGAGAGGGCCTGCAGCTGCAGGCAGGATAAACCCACCCACAATATATATGGTATATAAGCCCTCTGTCACTTGGAGGTGGAGTGGACATCACCATACAAGTCCCCTCAGGATTGGGGAAGGAGCTGTGGACTAGAATGGACTTGGTGGTGTTCTGTTGTAGACATATTATAATTCAAGCAATGGAAGAAATTGTGACAGTGAGGTTGAGCTGGTGGCCACTGGACATTTTTGGGGAAGGGTGAGGAGGGGCAGTTGAAATACAGGGGCATTTTTGAGAATTGGGGGTTGTCCTGAGTGGCTTTGCGGTGATGGATGTAGGCCATTTTCCATCAGCATATACCATGCAGTACTGTGTGGGAGAGAGTGTGGTGTATGATGTGAACTGTGGTCCATGCTCAGTGGCAAGGCCCCAGGATGTGTATATCCATTGCGAGATTTGTGTCACATAGATGAAGAATGCTGGTGTGGGATGTTGTTGGAGGTGTGTGGGTGGGGAACATGGGAATCCCTGTAATTTCTGAATAATATTTAGGTAATCTTAGCACCTTTAAAAATACACACACACACACACACATATATATATATATATATATATAATAACATTTATGTAAACAAATGCACATATATGCATATGTATTTATTTATCATTTTACAATATTTGTATGTATTGTGAAAAACTGGATTTTTACCCACAATAAAAAAAATAAAAATGAAACTTTAATAATAAATAAAAACTTAAAAATCTCAATGACATACAAAATAGACACAGATATCAAGGGTTTTCTATCCTTCATTTAGAGATCAAAGGAGAAAATAATCTGCATATAAATGACCCAGCCTCTAGTATTCCTAATTTGAGAAAATCATTAAAATCTGTCAGGCAAAGGAGCTTTGGGGAAAAGAAAAAATTGCTTTTCCCCCTGTTACCCTAATGTGTCATCCTTGCTTAAACCCAGGGTGAACCTACTAGCTCTAAACAAATGCCTTCCATCCTTTATAACTCTTAGACTAAATAAAGAGATTGCCTGATTTCTAGGGGATTTTTAGTTTTTAAAAAAACCATATGCTTGGCATCTGGACCATTACTTATTTTGTAGTTCACTGGATGAAGAAAATATGTCCTATATCTTCTGTGAGACCCTTGGATAGGCATGATCCCTCAGTACCTTATGCTTTTTTTAACCTCCACACCTTAACTGTAAAACTCTTATTTTATAAACACCATGGCACCTGTTTATGGTGCTAGAGGAGAAGGTATAATTTACACAGTAACGTTGATGCTTGTAGCCAAGAAATAAATGTATTTGTCATTTTTAGGCTGATCAGTTTACTCTTTATGCCTTTTACTTTGATGGACACATGACCTTAAAATCAAAGTGAACTAGAAAAAAGATGACAAAATAACAAACGTTGTTGTAAATAAAGTGTTTTGTGCAATAGGTATAGATATAAAAATAATTTTTTCAAATAATGGCATAAGTGTCACTCAGAAGCATCCTTACTGTCTGTAACATAATTTGCTAGAGTACGTCAAATAAAATTATAGCAATTTAAAATATATATTCTATATTTGCAGTTATTTTAAATCATTCAGCAGTTCATAGCATGTTAATAGAGTGAGATAGAGACAAAGGCAGTCCATATTCATGATGTTTTGAAGATAAAATGAGTTCATTAGTAAACTGAAATCCTTGCTCATGTTCTGGGTAGAGTCATTGTGATTAAGACCTAAATTAAAAGTGGCCACTAATTTTTGATTCACCCTTACATGGACGTAAAGAGATACCAGCAACCCCACATTCCTCAGCATAGGAAGCATTAGGGCTTCAATGCACACCACTCCAGGAATATGTTTAGTAAACTAGACCCTGAGCAGACATATCTGTTTACTTAGGTGTTGTGCGAAGTTTAATTGAACCTCACTAAAGCCGGAGAGCTGTTTGAAATGACTGCTCAGAAAATAAAATTTCTGTTAAATTTTCCTTTAAACTTTTATCCTGTTCTTCCTTTTGTTGGAAGAAGAGTAGCAACAATGTCTTTCCTTCCTAAAGCTTTCTTCTGGATTTGCTCCCATACTTTGAGATGGAATTTGTCTGTGACATCATAGTGACAGGATCGAACAGCTCTATCATGAAACACACTTTCAATTTTAAGACAAACTCATAGGGGTTATACAGAGTAAACACTTCCTTATGTGTTGACTGTCATCTGCATAAAATATAGCTCCGTGGGAAACACAGAAACAGGAAGATTTCCTTCCACTAACTCTGGCTGTCTTTTTTGTTGATGCATTGGCACTAATCCCCCTTGCTGCAGTTCTGTTTCTACAGTCTCATCTATTCTGGACTTTCTTACATTCACTTACCAACTCCAAAGCATTTTGGCAATCTTGGCCACATGGGCTCCTGGGAAAGCAGCTGCGACTGCTCCTAGTGCCCTTTGTCAGCATCTCTAGGCTGCACTGCCTGCTGGGATACTGGAGGACTCAAATATCACCTCTCTCAGTCCTCAAGGATCTTTCCATCATTTTTTGAAAAATAGTTTTACGAGACATAAAATTATTGCCCAGCACTTTTCTCTATCTGTACTTTAAAGATGTCATACCTTTGTCTTCTCACCTCCAAGCTTTATGATTTGTGGAAGATTTTAGCCATTATTTTTTTCAATTAACCTTTTGTTGCACTTTCTAAATCTCTTTTTCTTCTGGGATTTCCAAAATGCGTACATTGGTAACATTTATGTTGTCCCACATGCCCCTTGGGATTTGCCCCAGTTTTTTCATTCTTTTTTTCTTTCTGCTCTTCAGGCTAAAATATTTCAGTTATCTTTTCTCCTAGTTCAATGATTTTTTAATATCTTTTTAATTCTGCTCTTGAAGCCCTCTAGAGTATTTTCACTTTATGTATTGCATTATTCATCCAGAAAAGTTCAGTTTGATGCCTTTTAAAGGTTTCACATTCTTCTTTCCATTGATGAATCTTCTTCTTTTCCTTTAGTACTTTATACATCCTTTACTTTACCTCATTGAACTTATATAGATGTGACTAATTACTTTTGGTTATTTGTTCCAAAATCTAAATATCCTATATTGGTTTATTTTGTCCCTTTAAATGGCCAACTCTTCCTGTTTCTTTGACTCTTTTGTGAAATTTTGTTAAATTCTGGTATTTGATTTTTTTGATTTGATAACACTGGATATAAAATTTTCCCTTTTACCTTAGGTTTTATTAAAGATACATTCTGTGATGAGGCTCCTAACAAAACTTAGCAAAGTTTATACTGCTTTCCCTTGCAAGTCTGGTGGCTTTCAAAAATTACCCAATATGTGTGACTGTTTCCCTTCCAGAAAGTAAGTTCCTCTCACCAGCTTCTCTTCCATGGGCTCTGGGCTACACTTTTTGTTTTAATTATAGTTTATTTTCCCCCTCTTATAGCCAGAGTCAACTCAGGTTCACTCCCTCTGGTTTGCCTTCTCATTCTAGCTTTCAGCAGGGTGACTGCTCTATGGCTTAGACCCTATTAATTCATTGACTTTCTGCCCCATAACTTCTAATTTCAGGAACCCAGAACTATGCCTTGGAGTCTGCCTTTTCTGGAGCCAGTTGAGGTTTATTAACAAAGTTGCCCAATACACTCATATAGGAGAGCTATTCAGGCTCTAGTTTCTCTAGCTAGAATGTATGCAGAGCACACAGCCACCCTTGTTAGTCAGTCTGTCTTCAGGGACCCTTATTGGATGTGCAGGTCCTCAAGCTGCCACCGTTGTTCAGTTAGGACTCAGAGAGCTGTCTTTAAATGCACCTTTGTCACCAAACCTCTGCTATGAATCACACAAACTTCAATGTATATAGGACTTTGGTAGAGGGGACCAGTGGGGTGAATTTTTCCAAAAGTATTCAAAGTAATATTAGATTTCTTTTTCTAATTCAGCATTTGTTGAGCTGTTCTTGAGGCTTGATCACCTTCCAGTGTTTTCAGAAAATTTATTCTGCATTTTTTCACTGTTTCCAAATTGAGATATTCAACAGGGTGTCTTTCAGTGCATCTTGGTAACAGCAGTTGCTTATTAAGTCTATTTTTTTTAAGAGAAGTTTTAGGTTTATGGAAAAATCATTCAGAAAATGCAGAGATCTCTTATACACCCATTACACACGCAGTTTTCCCTATTATTAACATTTTGCATTAGTGTGGTATCTTAGAAATAATTGATAAAACAACATTATTATAATTATATTACTAGTTGTATTCCATAGGTTATATTAGGGTTAAGTGTTTTTGTTGTACATTGCTATGTTTGTTGTGTGTGTCATTGACATCTCTCCTCCTTAATTTGTGGTCAGATAGTATCATGACAGAGATTCTTTTAAACAACTGAAGCCAGGGTAAAGGGAAGAAGAAAAACAAAAAAAGCTCTACTCGTCTTTTCAATTTTTTGGCTAGGTTGTGGCACTTTAAAAATTGCCTTAATCTTCAATTTCTGTGTTTATGAGCCTGTAGATTAGCAAAAGGAGAAAGTTTATAATGTTCTCATGTCTTTTCTTGAACATGTATCATGCCTGACACATGCATGTCTGTTTCTAGTTTCTATGTTATATATCAATGCTTTACAAAGACATTGTTCCTCAAAGAAACTCTCTCCCTAGGTTTTCCTCCCAGCCTTTATTTAAGTCTATTTTTGGCCTCAATTATAATCCCCCTCCACAAGTGGCAACAGTTTCTTAATTTGCCTTTCAATCATTTCAAGGAATATCATCAACACAGCCACCACTATTTGCACTGAGTTCTCAGATGACACAAAAGCAGGCACCTTTCATCAATTCTTTAGCAATACCTTAGATGGTCCAACACAGATAAACAAAAATCGTTTGACAGATGGGCTACTCATCTGTCTCCCAAATCAGGTACACTCCCAAGAAAGGTGGGCTGCCATCTTCAAGACAATGTGTTTCCTCATAATCCAATTTAAAATGTCAGGAAGCTCTTCTATCAATGTCTAAATTGCCTTGTTTTTGTTCCGTTTCATTGCTGTCAATAATTGACAATATTTCAGATTTCTGAAAAAGTTGATTCTGACAGATTTTCTTAGTTTTTCTATGCCAGACATGATCTTAGAACTCTCCAAATTTGCTAGGTTCACTGATATAACTCCCTGAAACTAGTTGTGTTTATTATGCAGCATCCAAAAATTAGTTAAAAATTAAACAAAAGGTACCATTAAATACTATTAAACATGTAAAAATGAACCTAATGAATACTGTGCATATATTCATGAGAACTAGAATATATTGTAGTAAAAAATTAAAGGCCTAAGCATGGAGAGATAGATCAAATTCATACAAAAGAAAATACAATATTTTTTAAGCTATTAATTCTTACCAAATTATATACTCAATCCAATTAAATTTGAGTAAAAATGCCAGTAGTTTTTCTTTCCTTGTGTGTGGGTGTTTCTTTAATATATTTTAAAAATTAGCTATTCTTAAAGTTTATATAAGGAAGCCAATGATTCAAAAATCTATGAAAATTTTGAAGAATAATTAATTTAGATAATTTACACTGACAAAATTCATGATTTCTACAGATAACAGTAATTAATTCATGTGGTATTGGTGAAAAGACTGATAAAAAGACCAATGGAACAGAATAGAGATTTTATATATACGCATATATATACTTTACCCTTATTTATGACAAGGCAGCATGTCACTCCAAAGTGCTAAATAACAGTTCTTTCAATAAAAGTTACTGGAAAAATTGATACTTATGTCAAAAAAAATTATTTTCCATACTTCTCAAATTCTATTTATATGAAGTAGAAAACAGGAAAATATTTTTGTCTATTTAGAAAGGCAATATAACAAACAAACATTTGAGAAACAAAAAAGCCTTCCAGAAAGGGATTTCCTGCCTTGGAATAGGCAAGAATTTAGGAATCATGTTGATAAAGGTACTCCCTATAAGGTAAAAACAAATGAAGTTATAGTTCATAAAATTGTGAATTTCTGTTTATTGACTGACATTCTTCTTTAAGATGAAAAGGAAGCCATAGGTTGGATTAGAAGTCATTAAAAATAATCTATGATGACTGATTCTTATCCAGGATATTTACAACTCCTATGACAAATCCCATTATAAATTGAACAAAAGAGTCGAAGAAGCATTTGATAAAGTGTATGTCTGAATGCCTAATAAGGTTATGAAAATGTAGTCAACATGAACCTTATTTTGGAAATGAAGATTGAAACCTCTGTGTGATACCATTACACACCTATTAGATTTCCTAAAGTTTTAAGGAATGTTTGTACAAATGTTTTCATATATATGAAGGAGATGGCCTTATTGTACAGAAAGAATAAAATGTGAAATGGTGCCCTCACTTTAGAAATAACTTGTTAGTGCATACTCTGTCAAAACATACATCTGCTTGATGATCCTGCAGTTTATTTTCTATATACACAAGAGAAAGCTGTGTTGATATAGAACAAAAGCACAAGCACAACCATTTTTATAGAGGATTTCTTTTCCCCTAATAACCATAATATGGTAATGACCAAAATAACCATTGTTAGGAAAATGGATAAATAACAGGCAAATTGTTCATGTAGTTAAATACTCCTACCAATGAAATATAAAACCAGTGATACAACAAATTGAAATAATCTGATAAACATATGGTTAGCAAATGTAGTAAAAAAAAAAAAAGAGAGAGAGAGAGAGAATTTACTTTTAAATTTTGTTTTATATTTAGTTTTTAATTTTTAATTTTTAAAGAAGCTTTGGATTATATAAATGCTACATAAGAAATACAAGGGATTCTCATATGCTCCACACCCTGTCCTTCCCACACTTTCTCACATTAATAGTTCAAGAGTAGTAATATAGTAATCATATATAAACATATATTAAGATGAATTATAGCAGAGAAAAATGTAATCATATCAGCCATGTGTTATGAGAAATGTTAACAGAAGGTTTTGAAGTTAATGGAAAATCATTCCAGATTAAATCACTGGATGTGTCAAGGAACAACATGCACTGAAAATATTAAATATGTGTATACTGAAAGTTGTGAAAATACTAAGTTAAGGCAGACAGTGATGAGTGGAAGATGAATACTGAAATATTTGAGATAATAACTCAAAATGAGATATATGGTTTATGAATAAATGACTACTGGAAGAGAAAAATTTTAAAAATAAAATATGTTTTCTTAATCCATTAGGAAAAATGAGGCAAAAACAAATGCGACAAATATAAAACAAAAACACATTGAGGTAGCATGGAATTATGTACTCCAGAAAATCATGTTCTTAATCTTTATCCATTCCTGTAGGTGTGAGCCCATTGTGAACAGGAAGGTTTGATGAGGCTGCTTCAGTTAAAGTATGGCCGAAGTGCATCAGGATGGGTGTTCAGACTATTAAAGGATGTCTCAGAGAGAAAGGCACAGAATGAAAAATCATGATGAACAGCCAGAAGCTGAAGAGAAGGGAGAAAATATATCCATGTACATTACACTGTGATGGAAAAGCCAAAGAATCTGAAAGACTGCTGGCTACCCAGAAGATACTGAACCTGAGGGGAAGCAAGCCTTCTAGCCTCTGAAAACATGAGCCAACACATTTCTGCTGTTAAGTCAGCCCATTGTAGGGTAATTGTTTTAGCAGCTAGGAAACTAAAACAAACATGATAGCAAAGAGAAACCTAACATGAGACAGTAACTATGTTTAATTAAATCAACCTAAAAAATTCAACTCAAAGAAAAGAACTATCAAAATGGTTAAGAAACACACACTATATATCTATGTTGTTGACAAAACATTGAATTTTTTAAAGAAGAACATATATGTTGAAAATAAAATGTAAAATGGATGGAAAAATATAAATGATGAAAAGAGAAGCCAAAGTACATCTGATTTTTGACAGCAAAACTCAGTGATGAAAAAGAGGGCCACTGAGTGTACAGTTTGACTGGATTGTACAAGGCATGGGATTGTATAACACATTAAATCCTGTGGTGGAAGATGGACTGTGGTTAACCAAACATATATGAGAGCATTCTCTCATGAACTATAACAAATATATAATACTAATACAGAATGTTAGTAATAGGGTAGATTGGGGGGAAACACACCAAATGTAAAATATGGACTATAGTTGGTAGTATTATTTTAATGATGCTCTTTCATAATTTGTAAAACATGTTTCCCAACAATGCAATGTATTCATGGTGGGGTGATGTATGGTGTATGCTATGCATATTTGTTTGCAACTTCACAACTTCTATCATATAGTTATTCTTTATGCATGTTCATGTATGAGTGATGTAATTCAATAACATTTTAAATGAAAAAATAAATGTTAAAGATTAAAAAGAGATTTTCTGTAGCTGATTGACCATATCTTTGTCAGTAATTGTAGGGCCTCAAAGCAAGAAGTACAAAAAATGTTTAGATAAAATTTGCATCATGATAAATCATTCAATGAAATAGAAACGACTAATGATTCCAAATTTATATATGTATACTTATATTTCTTAAGCATATATATTGCAAAAAATGACATAGTGAAAAATAAAATTTTTAATCACCTAAAAATCATATAAATAAATAAAAATATTTATTTAAATAATTTTATATAAATAAATAAAATTCAATCAGTATATAAAATATGAGGAAAAATAAGATACATAGACTTGAACAGAGCAAATGACTAACTTGTCCTAATTAGCACATATAGAGTGCCATGCTTAAGGATCCAGGGTATACATTATTTTCAAATGTGTACCAAAATAAATCATATACTACATGAAAATTCAGTGTATGTAAGGAGATTTGAATAAGAGAGTAAATTGTCTGACCATAGTTATTTAAACTGTAAATCAATGACAAAAAACATTAAGAGTATGCCTCAGATCCAGGGAAGGCTTCTACTCTTCTGAAAGGTTCTGACTCATCTATTCAATATCATTGTTTCGACCATTACATAGCAGATATTGTAGTACCTTCTAATGTGCACTTTTTGTCAGGTACTAGTCCAAATGCTTTCCACATTCTATTGTGTCACATCTCAATAGGCTCATAAGGTTGGACACCACTGTTAACATATTAACAGATGAAGAAACTGAGTCACAAGAGAAGAAGTGATGTGAAGAGCTGAAAAATGACTCATGGAGCTCACAGGCCTAATTAGTGGGGTTTGGCACCAAGCTAGGAAATGGTATACAAGAACTTTATGTTGACATTTTGGACAATTTCAGAACAGTTGTTTTGTCATTTAATCCAGCAAACATTTTGACATTATTGCCTGACTAGTGAAAATCAGAACATTCCTTAGAACAAAAACTGAGGAAATATTTTTCAAATATTAATCCAGAAACACCTGATTTCAGGGGTTAAGGTGAATTCAGATTCTTGGCCCCTTCTCTGCTGTTTGGCCTTTAAGAGCAACAAACATTTAACTATAAGAATCATCATGATATTAGAAGAATTGCAGTTTTTTTTTCTATTTTAATTATTCTCTCAGTAATCTTCACCAATTCCTTTCACAAAATCAATATGCTAATATTTCTTGATAGGCAAAAGTTGTGTGCATGTACAGCTTTTATTTAAGTCAGCTTCTCTCATTATCTAGAATCAATTATCATCCTAAAATTACCTCTGGGCAATGTCTACTCCATAGGCCAAGAACTGTACTCCCAAGGATTTTCCCCAATGCCATCTGGAACTAAGTTAGAGGCACTTGTTATAAAACAGAAAGATTCCTCTCAGGATGTCAGTAGTTCAAGTAAATCTCCCCACTTGTGCTTGCCTGCTCCTGAAACAGGATTGAACCCTACCCAGAAATCCTGACTTGCTTATGTGGCATAAGAAGACAAAAAATCATGTGAGTATTTTTGTTATTAGTTTCTTGTTTCCTTTTCCTTTAATTCACTCCATGAATCAACCACACTTCTTTCCTGCAGTGTTCACTTATTTGGTGAGAAACACTGCTAATAGAAAATGTAGATAGGGAAGGTATTCCCATATTGTGATCATTGATTCCTTTTTTCTTTTTTCTGTTTGCATTAAAATATGTTATTTCAGAACATTCAGGAGAATTACTAGTTCTTCAAGGAATTGATAAGTGAACATATATCAACAGTGGATGGAGCCAGTGTCACAATGCAGGCAGGGACAGGGTGTCTGTACATGCTGTCCAGAGTTCCAGTAAGCAGAATGCTAATTTCCATTTACAGTTAAATAAATGCAGTGAGGGGGTTGTATTTATCTACAAAATGGAAATAATGATTTATGCATGTATTGATATTCACTTAATAATTTTACAAATATTGCTTATTATTTTTTCTTTGCTATCCTATACCAAAGAAAGTTCTACTTATTCAAAGTGAATCAGTGAATCCTTTATACATAATAAAATTCTTACATAATATCTTATTTTCAGGTGTAATTCTAGGAAGTTGTCATAGTATATCATGAAAGAGTATGAAAGCATTTGTTCATTATTCATCCCACAGCTTCCAGATCAGTGGTTGCCTATAAGTCACCCAAAAATATTTTTAAAGATTGAGATAATTATAAATGACTCAGAATTATTATTATTATTATTTGCATAAAACATCGTGGCCTTCATTTAGCTTTAGAACAAAGAAAATACGTGTGTGCATGTGCAACGGTAATAGATATATGAGAGTTTACACGTTACTAAAGTCAGCAAGCTTTTAGGTTTAATGGTTCAGTTCTCTTTACATTCCTGCATGTAACAAAACTTGTTAATCATTATCTGGCATATATTAAGTACAGTCTAAGATGCACAGAATGCTTCTCCATCAAGCTTCTACCAGATCTTGTCTTAGTGTCTTGAGACTATTGACGCCTGTCCCTTACATAACAAGGCAGCCCGCTTTCTGTAGTTGTCATGGCCTTTAATTGACCTCCTTCATTTCCCCCTTTTTTAAAATTAATTTTTTCAGTGAAGACTATAAGAACCATTATATAAAATGATACAAGGTGAGCTCCTGTCACATTTGTCTTCTTCCATATGCTCTTGTGACTGTGCCTGTCTTAGGTTGTTCTCCTCTGAGAATCTTACCCGTCATTGACTACCAGTCAAGCTTTTGAGCTCTTACACAGAAGGCAATTTCATTTATATTTTATACTTCTTCAGGTTCCTTATGTGTACACTCTTATTCAGATAATTAGTATTAAATTCAAGGGGTTATTAGTACACTACTTTCTACCACAAATAATGTAAAATTAGTTTTTCATGGCTAAGTTTTTTTTATCATAAATGCATTTATCTGATCTATTTTTTTCATTTTTTCTATGAATATATGTTATTATTCTACCCTTGAAAATACAAACAATTAAAATGCATATAACAATAATTCCTAATCCAATGATAAATGATATTTGAACTGTTTTCTTTTTTGTTTGTTTGTTTGTTTGTTTCCTTCAGTGAAACAGATTGATAGTATTTAAATTTTCAGACAATTCATTCCAAAATTCTGCACCAGGGGTTTCTTTCAATTCATTTTGACATATGCTCAATGCTTTCTTTTGCAATTCTAAAATATCTAAAGAAATATCATGCTTATATCCAATCAAATGATTTTTTACTTCTTCCCAATCATGCTAACTATTATTATAAGGCAAAAGAGCAGTACAAAAAGAACTTTCATTCCAATCACATTTAAGAGCTCTCAACAAGTTTAAATTATAGATTTGATTACCCAAGTGTATAATAGTTGTTTAAAGATCATTCATATGAATATTCAGTTCTATATCAATGTGAGACTGGCTAAGCTACATCTCACTTGCATTTTTATGCCAGTCCTTAACATATTGTTGAGTCTGGACTCCTTAATGCAGAGCTGTGCCAACGATGGCTGCAGTGGTTATGATGCCAATCAATCCCAAAATTCCTGCTATTAAAAATTCAGTCAGGCTTTTTTTTTTTTTCACACGCACACATATATATATGTTAAAAGTTGCTTAGATGACATAACTGTTACACAAAAATTACAAGGATTCCCATGTTCCCCACCTCCCACAACTCCCAGAACATCCCACAAAAACATCTTTCTTTAGTATGGCACATCAGCTGCAATGGATATAAACATCCTGGGGCTGTGCCATTAAACATGGACCATAGTTCACATTGTAGACCACACTCTGTCCCACACAGTTCTGCATGTTATATTGTGATGTAAAATGGCCTATATCTGTCATTGTAATGTCACTCAGGATAATTCCCAAGTCATGAAAAAGCCCCTGTATTACACCTGCTTTTCCCTTCCCTGCCCCAAAAGTGTCCAGTGGTCACTGGCTCTACCTCACTGTAGTAATTTATTCCATTGTTTGAATCACAATATGTCTACAACAGAATACCAGTGAGTCCACACTAGGCCATAACACTTCCCCCAATCCTGAGGAGTTGGAATGCTGATGTCAACTCCACCTCCAAGTGAGAGGGAACTTATATCCCATGGGTATGATGGATGGGATTATCCTGCCTGCAGTGGCAGACTCTCTCCATTCACTGGGATGGCCGTTGTCCATCATCCTCTCCTCACCAGGTGACTTGGCTGAGTCCATTGAGCTGTAGAGTAGGAGTTGCAGCTCCACTGAGATTCCAGGCACAGCTGGCACATTGGCAAGCCAAAGACTCCAGTCTCTGAAAGTACAGCTACAAACTACTACACCACATATAGGTTTGAATAGAAGGGACCGATGGATCATGTGCAGGGAGGACTTATATGAGTCCAACTCTGTCACTCTCAGGAGCACAGATTCCAAAGTAGAGCCCACTGATAAGGCATCAATCTCTGGGGTTATCCCCCCTTATATAAGACCTAGGTGTCTCCAGAGCCCTTAGGAGCCCCTCTGTGTGGGGTGATATCCAATTTGGTGTTCTATGAGATACTACTGAGGTGTGCATAAGCGTTAACTCTGGGATGACCTCCCAACACTTTTTGAAGTCTCTTAGCCACATGAACTCATTTATCTTTAACTTTCCCCCCTTTTATTCAAAGTCTTTTTCCAATCATATTGCCAATTGGCCCTTGGTGTTAATCCCTCATTGCCAGGGAGGCTCATCCCTGGGAGTCATGTGCCAGGTTGGTGGGAAGGTAATGCATTCATATGCTGAGTTTGGCTTAGAGAGAGGCCACATTCGAGCAACAAGGAGGCTCTCAGGTGGCAACCCTTAGGTACCCTGTAACAGGCTAAGTTTCAATTACAAAAGCAAAGACTCATAAGGCTAGTCATCAATATCAAGAACCCATTAGTGGACCAACCTCCTTTGCCAGACACTGCCCCTGATGTCAGGGGACTGCTGGTGTTCCCTTGGAGAATGTGGTAGAGCTTTCCAGGCTGGGAATTCATTATTCCCTCAATTATTGAGTGATTGTCAACCCACTGTAACCATGCCGCACCCCTTGACACTTGAACAATTTTATATATAATTATGTATATTCACATGAACTTCCTCCCATGAATCCCCCATCCCAGAGACCCCCAGCAATGATCGTCTGCAGCCCCCATTGTAACCCTTCTGTGATCTAAACCTTCTTTGAAGATGAGGCCCATATAATAACCAAATACAATTAATAAGAAAATGGAATAATAATGATAAGCTTAAATGCAACAGATAAAATACATGGAAACTCAGAAAAAAATATAAAAATTAAATATAATTAAAGGATTGGGACATTCAAAAAATGGAAAAAAAAATTTTTTAATTATTTATTTTTCCTTTTATCATTGCATTATCAGGTGTCCAGTCCATACCGTGGCACCTTCCCTCTCCCACTCCCCAATGTCTCCAAAATTTTCATTTAATTTTCAAAGACGTTTTAGGTCACAGCAAAGTCACACACAGAATACTAGAGACTCTCATATACCAAAACTCCTACCCCTTTCCTCATTCCATATTAAAACCTTTTTGTATCTCGGTGGTTGCTTTGTTATAACTGTTATAGAGATAGTGAAACATGACTACAAAACATTGCCAATAGTTTACAGTATAGTTTAAAATTTAAATGGTACAGTTTAATATTTTTTGATGATATTTACCATGTCCTGTGTCCATTACTGTTAGGTAATGAAAAACATTTCACCTGACCACTAAATACACCATTTGATCTTTTCTCTTCCTTCCTCTCCATCTCCCTGGGGCACATGACAACCCCTGTCTTGACTCATTGGATGACAAGATTCATAGTTGCATTCAACAAGAGGTCTTGACAAGCTGATTATCCTCCCATGTTAGGATCCACCCTTGCACTTAAGAGACACCCACTTGTCTTTTTCTGGGTGTATCTGTCCTCCCAAAGATGGGGGTCCATCTCCTTCCCAATCAATGTGTGGGTCTCCATTCCCTGATACAACACATTATGACAGGATGAATGCTCACACACTCCCCAGAAGCCTACTCCAGATGTGCCCCATCTTGAATGCCCCCCCAACCCACACCCTAACCAAGTGACACTACCATGTCATATTGTCATAAGAGCATTCCCATTCCTGCACTTCCAATCTCATACCCACAAATCCCATGTTCACCTAGTCTCTCTCCCATCTCTCCATCCAGTATCCTGGGTATTCTAACCCACCCTTCCTAATCTACCCACCTGTCAATCCTGCATCACCAAACCCAGTATATGTCACTACACACCTGTCCTATCCTTCAATATGCAACTATAATATATCACTTTACCATATACTATTAGATGGCTATGTGAGTGAATACATTAATGCTGAAATATACTAATGAAGAAATTATTGCAATTCTTCAGGTTAATAAAGGCATCTGTCAAGTCTTTGCAGAAAAGGTAGCAAGTAATTTTCATTTACACTTTGAGGGATGAAAGCACCCACAAAACATTCTAGCCTCCCCAGGAAAACTTTATTGAGGAAGGGAATCCCCTAGTAATTGCCAGTCTGCAGGTAATGAAATGGTGCCAAATTTTCAGTAATCTTTCATTATTTCATATTAATTTTATATTGTCATACTTCATGGAAAATAAAACTAATAATCAATGCCAAACATTGTGTTCTCCTTTTCCTTTCTCTTTTGCTTGGTAAAAAAATTAGCACTCTGTATAATTAAGATGAAATAAATGTAAATTCTGAAGAGACATTTGCTTAATCATATTGTCAGTGACATGTAATTCATATTCATACATTTTTTGACATACACACCATTTGTGTCCTGCCCCCATTGAACTGATTTACAAATGTCTAGTTCATAAATTAGGTATTGCTACATATTTTATTGATAACAAAATTAAGGTTAACAGATGTTTGAGAGTTCTCTTAGTGCTACAAAGCAAGTAAATTGCAAAATTGGGATGCAAAGTATATCTTTTCTCTGAAGGCCAAGACATTACAACTCTGCAAGACTGACATGTGAAAATTCAAGTTGGAACCTAAAATGAATTGTTGAAAGTCATACAATAACTAATATTCACTTGGTGTTTAAATGATATGTGGTGGACTAAGTTATGTGTCACAGTTTGGACATGTTCTTGGTATTGGTCAGGAATTTGTTGGTGTGGACCCATTATAAATAAGATCTCTTCAAGATGTTACTTGAGTTAAGGTGTGGCCCTGGCCCCAGTGAATCAGGTTCTGGCTTCATTCTGGATTACTAGAGACATTTATAGACAGAGTTAATGTCAGATGACGAGAGAAGCCCAGACAGGCCACCATGTGAAGTGTCATATAACAGAAAAGCAAAGGACCAAGGAGTGCCTACAGCAAGACTCAGAAAGCTAGTCATCTGGGGGATGGGGAAAGCAATAATTGGTGATGCTTTGATTTTGGACTTCTCCTAGATTCAAAACTGTAAACCAGTAAATCCCCATTCTTTACAGCAACCTATTGTATAGTATTTGATTTAACAGTGGGAAACTAAAACACTCATAAAGCCTACTTCATTTCTACAATATGGTATCAACAGTTTGATTAGATTTGAATTAATTAATTGTTTTTAAGATCTCAAGCTAAAGAAAGAAAAGGCACAGCTTAGGATAGAGCTACTTATAAATATTGAACTAACCATTTTAAACAAGTTGAATATATATGTTATCAATAGGTTGCCAATAAACAGTTTGGAATAAAACAACAGGAAAAGCAAAAACTGCATAATGACCCATTTTTGAGGGTCCTAAATTAATAACATCAAAAAGGAGTAATATCTTGCTACAGGAAATTATTCAGAAAGTGACACTTTCCCTGCCTTCTAGGAGTTTGCACAGATTCTCTGTTACAGGTAATTACATTGGCCATGATAAAAAAAGAAAAAAAAAGGAGCCAAGGAACAAGAATCTGACATGTGGGGACACAGCAAGTGTTCCATTAGCAGTGAATTTGAAGGTGCAACATAAACACTTCATTTGACAACCGCTTTCCATGGCTTCAAGTATCAGGGAAAATAGATAGCTTAAGCCCATCCAGGGCAATATTTGGTGTGCTGTAGTATGTGTTTAGGATAGGACCCAGCAATTCTTTATGTGATGCAACATTCAAGTTAATTATTTACCACTAACATTAACACCTATGAAAGGGAAGGTTATCAAGGAATTAACAGTGAGTACAACATCCATTAAATCATCCATCATCAATGAGTCATATATTTTGCAAGTGTAAAGAATGCACTCTCTTCATGTCACAGCTTACTGAAATTCTGAAATACGTTTAGGTTTATGAGTAAATATAGCAGTATTTACACAAATCTGAAGGCTCAACATACTTCATCTTAGTCACTTGAGGATGTTACTAAAGAGTAAATACTGAGTCCGACAAATAATATGTATTTATCCTAAGTTCAAAGAAATATATTAAAGCCATTATTCATTTTTTTCTAGAATCATGAAGATTAACTTTAGTGAAATTAATCTATTAATCGATAAATCAATTCATAACATTTTCAGTAGGGTCATTATTCCTTGGCAAATTTTTGTCCTTAAAATATTGGAATAAATTATAATAGCCAGAAATGCTTGTATTTAGAAATTCAAGGAGTAAAAATGGAAAAAAAAAGTCAAGCAGAAGTTCACCTCCTCCAGTAACTGTCCCCAAGAATGTGTTTTTAAAATGTTTTATTATTTCTAGAGTTTTTCTATTTGAAATACTTTACAATATTTAATTAATGAGGTAAGAATTTCTTGGAGAATTTCATCTGGGATTTTCAATTATGCCATGCATTGCATCTAAGATGATCTTAACTATTTTATAACATAATGGAGAGGCTCTAAGTCATGTACCCAAATTCCACCAAATTTTAGTTGTATGAGATCATTTATTTAAAATGTTGTAAAAGAAGTACTTATGGATGTCAGAAAATTATTCAGTAGATCTTAGGTCATGAGGGGAAGTTTTATTTTGTATTATATATATTATATGAGTTGGATCTTTGCAGCTTGCCAGAATTATGTCAGATACTTAAGGCAATCAGCATAAAGGATAAGAGGAAAACATGAGCAAAGGTTCAGAAGAATGAGAGAAGGCAGGGGAACAGAGATTATAGATTAAATATGAGCAGAATAAAGAAGAGGAAAAATAGGAAAAGAAGGTAAAAGATCAGAATCCCAAACCAAGGAAGATGGAATGAAGTATGTATAAATTTGCAAGTGATTCCTGAGAAATATACCTTAGATCTTAATGTACCTTTAATGAAATGAGTGACTGTAATAATATAGAGGACTATCTTAAGTGAGCAGAGATGTGATACCAAAGGAGGAAATCCTTGTAGTATTCTTCAGTCTCGACAGATCTTCAAAAAGCTGAAAATGCGGGGGGGGGGGCACCTGAAATTCTGATGAAGTTGTTATTGTGATGAGATGATTAGATGCTGTCAAGGAGCCAAAATATTAAATTTCAGAAAAATACTGAGATTGATGGAAAATACAGTTTGGAAAGAACTAGTGAATAGAAATAGGAAGAAAATAATTTAATAAATTAATGAATCAGCATTTCAGAAATGAACTTTTGAGTAGTGGAACCTGAGTTTATGAAAATTCAAGGAGTGCATGGAGATGGAGAACAAACAAAACTTGGAATTTAATAGGAGACATTTGTATAACTGAAAGAAGAGAGAGAAGGATGACTGGGATATTCAACTTATCCTCAAATATGAATATTTCCATGTACCTTAAGACTACAGATAATATGGATAAAAATACTTAGGAATTGTATTATATTGAGGTTCTATCTTATTATGACAATATCACTTAGGATTATTTTAGGGGGTGATACTAGATTTTGAACCTGGGACCATGTACATATGAAGCAGCTGCTCAACCACTGAGCTACGCCTGCTTCCCAAGTATTTTTTAATAGATATAAAAGTATGGTGATATAGTGAGTATACTGGAAAAATAAATATTTATACTCCTGGATTGGTTAAAATAATGATTTAATAGTTTGTCCTGATTTGGTTATTGCATACTGTTAGGCAAGGCTTGGAAATATAAAAATATAGAGTGTTATAGAAAATGGTTTTGAAAAAATCTAATTGTCCACTTAGTACTCAAGATGGAAATAAATGAAGTGAAGTTTCAGCTCAGGATCACAGTGCTTGAATAGAGACTCTTGCAGTAATTGGCAGCTGGGATGTAACCATAAAAACACATGGTCAGCATGAGCAAAGGGCAAAATAGTGAAGCTCGGGAGGATAAGGAGCACTGGAGAAGGAAATGCACCAAGGGTCACTGTGCCATCTGAGAAGATGTAAGTAGCCTAGAAGACATGCTTGCCATTTACATAGCCATTGCTTTCCACATTTTCTTGATCTTCCAGTGACCCAGGTTTTTTTCATTGTAATTTGTTTATATTAATTGCACATCTGTAATTGTAATTATAATTACACAATATAAAGTATGATTAAGAAAACTACATAGGGCAATCTAAGTAAATACAATCTTGTGCTAATATCGTTCCATTTGATTATGGCATTTAGGCCAAGGAATGATCAAAATGAAGCCATAAGTGATGTAATAAAATATTTAAGAGAAAAGGAGAGGGGGAAGGAGACGGAAGGAGAGAGAAAGGAGAGATTGAAGAAAAAACATTAAAATAAATATAGTACATGTTAATAATTGCTGGGGAAAGATGTGTGTAGTCAGAATAAATTTGATTTGAGACATAGAATTTCTTAAAGCTGGTTTTCCAAATGAAATGAGTAACAAAAGAGATAGTGGTGAAAATAGAGGTAAAATAATTTTTCCACCTGGAGGTTACATAATTGATTATAACTACTTGTAATTCAAGGGAGGCTCTTATAAAAGAGAAATTTCCTATCACTATTCAGATTCTTTTGGTCATGAACTAATAATAAATGTTAACAGTTAGAGAATATTTCTGAAGAATCTGTTGTATAGAATTAAACTATATTAGCTTAATAATTCCTACAGGCAAATCTTTGAACTTCAATATATGTATTTTACTTCCAATATGTGATTGAAATATATGCAAATATTAGCACAAGCTAATAAAGATTACATTTTATTTATTTTTTATTTTTAAAGAAGCTTTAGATTACATCAATGTTATATCATAAATATAGGTGATAAAGATTACATTTTAATGTTAATTCTCCCCTTAAAATAAGGTATGACGCATGCTAACTAAAGAAAGCTGAGGCAATATTGTGTTGTTTTACTATCAATCAATACAGAGAAGAAATCAACTAATCTTGAGCCTATAAAAGTATTCAGGCTTATTTCTTTCCTCCTGTACATTTTGCCTGTTACTTTAGAGATTATCTGCCTTTGGTTCTCCACATCCACAGCAAATTTTACTAAAAATATTCAACTCTACCATGGTGACTGAATTTCTGCTCACAAGATTTTCTGATGTGTGGGAGTTCAGAATCTTACATGCCATGCTGTTCCTATTGATATACTTGGCAACTCTGATGGGCAACTTTCTCATTGTCACAGTAATCACCCTCAACCAGAGTCTTCATACCCCCATGTACTTCTTCCTTAGGAATCTGTCCATCTTGGACATGTGCTATATTTCTGTCACTGTTCCCAAGGCATGTGTCATCCTCCCGCTTGATAACAGAGCAATCTCCATGGCTGGATGTGCAGTTCAGATCTTCTTTGGGTTTTTGTTTGTTTATACAGAACTGTTGTTCCTTGACATCATGGCCCTAGACCACTATGTGGCCAACTGCCAACCCCTCCAATACCTTGTGATCATTAACCCTTGGTTCTGTGTCCAGATGACACTGTCCACCTTACTCAGTGGTGTGACCTTTGCAGGATTCCACACTGGAAACATATTCCGGCTGCCATTCTGTCAGTCCAATGTGGTCCGTCAGTTCTTCTGTGAGATCCCCTCCCTGCTGAAGCTCTCCTGCTCTGAGATCTCAAGCAATGAAAATTTAATTCTTCTCAGCAGTGCTGATTGGTGGTGGCTGCTTTACCTTCATCACCATGTCTTATATTCACATATTTTCTACTCTGCTCAAATTACCAAACAGAGAAAATGAGGAGGGGCTTTTTCCACCTGTGTCCCCCACATCCTAATGGTGACCATCTTTCTCAGCTCAGGTGCTGTTGTGTATGTGAAGCTAGCCTCCAACTCACCCACAATTCAGGACATGATCACCTCTGTGCTCTATTCTACAGTCCCTCCTTTCTTGAACCCTATAATCTACAGTCTTAGAAACAAACAGATAAAAGAGACTTTAAGGAGAATTATGAGCAGAAGCCTTTATTGGGGAAAATGATAGGATAATTATTTCAAGACCATCCCACTTTTATTAGCTGAGTTGAAAATGCCTCAAAATTAAACCTCTTATTTCCAACTTTCAGGGACATGACTTGAATTTTCAAGGAAAGTCATTGTATTATGTCTCAGCATAATAACAGCACAATTGCATTTTAATTTGAGACGTTTCCTTCCCAAAAATGAATGTTTCCTGATCTCTGATACCTGAAACCTCACTGCAAAAGCCTAATGTCTTTTGCCAAGTAGTTGCATTTCCATTCATTCTTCTTTATTTCTTAGAGATTTCTAGAAAATGTAAACTGTATATCAACTTTCTTTCATATATTTTTGCACTTAAAAGAGTCAGAGAAAATCATTCATTCATCATATAGTTAAAATAATCCTAAATATGTATATTCACATCTAAAAGCTGGTCATAAAACTGCATTAATTATTTTATTCTGAAAAAATATAAGTATCTGAGGAAGGTATGGATAGTAATTGAGACAAAATATATTTCTTTATATTTCATAATGAGGAAGAACATATTTTAAAAAATTATGTTTTTTCAAAGCAAAGGAAATATTTACAAATTGGTAAATCATTAGTATGTTCAGAAAGTTTAGGGTTAAAACTGTTTCTTGGCAGATTTGTGTTCTCCATACCAAGAAGACAAAAGTGAGGTAAGTATTTTTATTTAAATGTTATGATACTTCTAAACCCACGTATCAAAATGTTAAGTTGATGAAACAATGAAATTATGTACTTATATGAGTGTTCAGTATGTATTACATATATTAGAGTCTATAACCCATATTATAACCCTTGAATTAGGAGCAAAACTTTCTAATGGCTGGAAAATACTTTGGATCACGAATAAATAAATTTCTGAAACATATTTTATTTTACAGAAAAATCACTAAAATATTACAATTTAGTTTTGTAAATTGGGGCCACATATGTCACTTGTTGGAATTGGTTCTTCTGCTCCTTCTTAGACTTCTATCCCAGGCCACTAAAATAATACAATCTTTGCTAACTATTATCTTGTCTGTACATTTTTATTATATACCATTTGCACTAAATCATACAGAGTATGTTCCATCATATATGAATGTGCACTTATACAGTATCCATATTCGTAATTGTAGAAGTGAATTGTAGTAAAAATGGGAAATTTTAGGTTATAATTGTTACTAGATAAAAATTTTAAAAATTAAAAACAACACAGTATTTTACAACACAATGAACCCTAATGTAAGTTATGACTATTGCTAACAGTCCAGTTAAAATATATTTTCATCTACTTTAAGAAAGATACCACACTAATGCACACTTATCATAATAAGGGGGCACATTATATGAGATTTCTATATTTTCTGCATGATTTTTCTATAAATTTTTGAATTTTCTAATTAAAAAAAATCGCCTGACTATACACCAAAAACATATTGTGCGTCTGGTAAAGTGTAAATAATAATATAATGTACAATTCAGTTTGGAGTCCAATGCCTTAAGGGGAATGATGATCATTTCCTGTAAGTTTTGGAGAGCTTATTTTGATATATCCATTTTAATGAGGTGGCATAACATTTTGCACATATCATTATATAACATGGCAATATATAAAAATACATTAAATGAAAGTGGAGAAATTCAGAAAAATATCATAATTAAAGTTTAAGGTATGGTTCACTAAAACTGATCAAATAATGTATAAAGTAAGGATTAATGTAAGATTTGAGTGTAATTTACTAATTTGCCCAAGTTGACATTCATAGGACACTATATTTTAAATGTTCAAAATATATTTTCCTTTCAAATGAACATTCATAATTTACTAAATTTTACCATATTCTGGATCATAAGGAAGTCTATACAGATTCCAAAATGCTAAAACTGTACAAAATATTCTTTTTGACCTTCTCTATCAAAGTAATAGAGGGGTATTGAAATCTCTGAATCTCATTGCTTATGTGTCTAATTTCTCCTAGCTGTTCTCAGCTTGCTTTGTGTATTTTGAAGCTATTTTTCTTTTGCTGTGTTAATGTTAAGTATGTTTATGTCATCCTGATAAATTGTCTCTTTGACAAATATGAAATAACATACTTTATGCCTGGTGTTTGCTCCAAAGTCTACATTTTCTGTTATTAATCTTAGGACTATACTTTTTTAAAAAGTGTCTTAGCATATATAACTTTATGAATCCTTTAATTAAAAAAACAATTTTACTGAAGTACATCATTCATGGATCTTTGTATTAAAGTTAAATTCTTGAAGGTAGCATAGAATTGGAGCTTGCTTTTTAATCCTATGTAAGATTCTCTGCCTTTTAATCATGGTGTTTTCCTATTTAAATTATCTGTAATTATTGATGTATTTAAGTGTTAAATATATAAAATATTTTTGTTGTTTACTTTTCATTCAATTCTTTGTTCTCTATTTCCACTTTTTCATTCTTCATTTGGATGGATTAAGTATATTTTATCTTCTTATTGGCTTTTAGCTATATATATATATTACTTTCTAAAGCTGATTTTTATTTAGAGCTTATATATATTTAAATTGTCTCATTCTGCCTTCATATGATAATCTGTCATTTTACATATACCTGAAGGCGAAAAACTCTCACATATTTAACAATTTCTTTTTACCATTTCCGGTGCTCTTCATTCCTAAGTGTAGGTCCATATTTTCAAAATATATCATATTTTTCCTTCAAAGGTTTCATTAAATATTTTTATAGTATATATCTCGTGGTGATGAATTATTCACACTTATATGTGATTCAATACTCTAATTTATCTTCATTTGTGTAAGTTATTTGTATCAAATGTAATTCTATATACAGGTTTTATCTTCATTCCTTATTAGAATTATGCTGTCATATTTATCTTTGTTCTTCTGCTTTTAATACACCCCACTTTTCTTGGATGCTTTGGACATCCAAGAGAGAGGTAAAAAATAGGCCTATCCATTTCTGAAGGAAGAAATGGAAAGCAAACTGAGGTCACAAGGCCCAAACTAGTACACAGCACAGCAGGGTAAACTCCATTCTTTTCCAAGGTCTGAGGATTATCTGTGGTTTGTTGCTTTGCCTGTGCACATGCTATAGTGGCAGCCCCACACTTCCAAGCACTGGAGCTGTGACCATGCTCATCCCAAACACTGGGGCACAAGTCCTGCCTTATGCACGTGTTGCATAGAATGTCCTCACTCTTTACCTGAGGAAATCTCTTCTTCCCTGACCTCTACTTCCATGGTTCTTCCTTTATCTCATTTTCTTTCATTTTGTCCCATCTCTAACTCTATATTTCCAGGCTGGGAATGTTTCTTGAGTTTAGATCATATCCCCCCATCTAAGTAAGTACAAGTCATAATATTCATTCCTGCAAGTGTGAACCCATTTGTGAACAGGGCCTCTGAAAATGTTTTCGTTAGTTTAGATTTGAACACATGTGTGAATAGGATTTTTGAATATTCCATTCAGATTAGACCAATAGCAATGCATCTGGAAAAAGATCTTGACCAAAAGGGGGAAAGAGTAAATACAAATGACTTTTTATGGCTAAGTGATTTTAAAGTGATTCAGGAGATCATTCCAGAGGTTATATTTATGAACATCTCAGCAGGATCTCATTGACTGACACAGTAAAGAGAACCTCGAATTGTGGGGCTACTAAGGGCTCTTAATGTGACAGAGTTGTGTTTTCCCTACACTTTTCTTCTGTCCCTTCTATTTGAACCTATAGTTAATACTACACTTGAGAGGTGTATGTCCAAGAGAATTAAATCTTTGGTCCATCCATATGACAGTCGGGCACTGAATCTCAGCAGAGTTGTAACACCATCTCTCCAGTTCATTAGACTCACCCAGGACAACTAACAATGAGATGATGATGGACAATGGCCATCCCAAGGAACATAAAGAATCTGCATGATTGTCCCATCCATCTGCCCCATGGATCTAAGCCCCCTCTCAATTACAGACACAGTGGGCATCACCATTCCCAAATCCTCTAGCTTGGGGAATGAAGAATGGACTAAAGTAGAATTCCTGTTATTCTACTGTAGCTTCATTGTTATTCTAGCAATGGAAGAACTCTTATCATTAATGTGGAGGCAGTGACCACCAGATATTCTGAGGGGAGGGAGAGGGAAAATAGGTGTAATATGGGGGAATTTTGGGACATTAGAATTGCCTTACATGACATTGAAATGTGCAATGCAGGCAATTATATTTTTCGTCATGTTTTACAAAATTGTGTGGAACAGAGTGTAAACTATAATGTAAACTAAAATCTGTGGTTAGTGGCAATGCCTCAATATGTGTTCATCATTTGTAACTAAGGTACCACACTAATGAAGGTTGCTCTTAATGTGAAAAATGTTGGAGGAGTAGGGACTGGAGCATATTGGAATCCCTACACTTTTTGTGTAACATTTATGTAATCTAAAGTATCTTTTAAAAAATGTATTAAAAAAGAACTGCATTTTGGATATCTAGCTTTGTAACCAAGAGTTAAGAATTAACAAATGATTGTGATTACTGAAACATTATATAGTTGCCTATTAACCTTCAAGTACATGTTAGAAAAGGCAAAAGTAAATATGTGAAATGACTGAAACTTGATGGACTAGAATTCAGATACCTTGATCTCTGGTGATGATTAAAAGCCTACATAACTGTTATCTTTTGATTGAAAAACCTTATGACTCGCTCCCATTTTTGTACCCATCCCCATCTGGTTTTCACAACTTTGAAGTCTTATGATCACTAGACAGCCCCCTTAATGTTTATTAACAAAGAAATCTATGCCAGCCCTACCCAAATTATTCATTAGCATAAACCTGCCTGTTTTTAGATAGTATAAAACTATCAGAATTATTGCAGTTCAGGGAAACATATTTTAGTCCATTAGGCCATCTGAGTACCTTCTATGTGCTAGCAATACATTTTTTCTCTCAATGAGACACTAATGTCTCAAGAATTAATCTTTGGAGTGCATTGGGCAGGAAAAACACTTGACTTTTGCTTGGTATCAGCTACAAAACTGTGAGCCAATAAATTCCTATTCTATGCAAATTAGTGTGTGATACTTTTTATACCAATGCTGAAAACTTTATTGGTGTTCATTCAACAATATTGCATAAATGTGAAATATATATTTATAATTTTTCTGCATAAAATATTATTAATATTACTTTCTTTAAAACTTCCTTTACTGGTTTGTTTCTA
Source organism: Cabassous unicinctus (assembly GCA_029593785.1). Classification (NCBI taxonomy): domain Eukaryota; kingdom Metazoa; phylum Chordata; class Mammalia; order Cingulata; family Chlamyphoridae; genus Cabassous; species Cabassous unicinctus. Next base: position 4,784 of record JAQZBX010022209.1, on the reverse strand, counting down.
AGATTGCAGATTATATGATTCAAAAATGGAGGAACCATAATATAATATATAGAAGGAATTATGTCCTGAATGGTTTAAGAAATTACTGAAGGATTTACAGTTCACATATCATCCAGAGCTATGGAAGAGAGAAACCACAATGATGTAAGAAACACAAGTGGGAAAGGACTTTACTTTTTCTCTCTTTGGTTGGAAACTTGAGGACTGTAGAAAATGTGTGAATATAAAACATGTTAATGATGGTAAAGCAGAAACAATAATTAAAACCCTATTTCTAAAGATCTCTGGGCAAGAGTACCTCATAAAGGTTATATCACAGAAACTGATAGACCAGGTCAGGCAGACAGAAGAGCAGCTGAAATATTTCCAGTGTTTACGCCTGCATAGGCAAGACACAGTATTGGGGTCCCAGTGTCATACAGACAGAAAATCAGAGGTTCATGTTCAAAGGGTATTGGAGGGTCTGGTATGTGGCCATATAGTGGTTATATTTAGATGGTGAGGAAAACCACATCTTCATATACACTAAAATATCCAGGGAAGTCAGACTTGTACATTCAGCCACCGAAATGGTCAAGTTATCAATAAGAGAGCTGACAGACAATAGTGACAGTGAAATATACAACACATCTAAGATGGCAAATTTCTACAAGAAGTACTTGTGCATGGGAAGGTTCTGGTCAATAGTGGTAGCAGTGATAATGAGATGATTCCCTAACTGGGTGCCTGAGTAAGAATAACATGACATGAAGGAAAATTAGCTCCTACCCATCAGCAAAACCCAAATAGAGAAAATCAGTCAACATGGTGGATTTTACCATGTTCTTGAAATGCTAACATATATGGAAAGAAAAAAAGTATAAATCAATGAAAGACATGAAGCATAAAATTAATTGATAATGGAAGGCTATGCCAGCAGATTTGAACAGGCAGAGGAAAGTAAAAGTGATTTCAAAGATAATGATTCTGAAATCATACAGATAGTAGAAGAGATAGCTAAAAAGATAGAAAAAATACACCAGAAACTTAGGCAAATGAATGAAAACATGAAACATGAACATATGCATTATATGTTTCCCAGATGGAGAATAGAAAGAAAACAGGACAGAAGGGGTGTTGGAGGAAAAAATGGCTCAAAATTTCCCAACTGTTTTGAGGATAAAAGGAGGTACATGTCTAGTAATTGCAGCACACTCCAAACTGTATGTACCCTAACAGGTTTACACCATAACATATACTCATCAAATGGTCAAATGCTAAAGACAAAGAGAAAACTAAAAGCAGCAAGAGAAAAGAAATCCATCATATACATAATATTATAAAAATACTAAAGCTCCGTAAAATTAAGCACTGATTACTCATCTAATCATGGAGGTGAGAAGGCAGTCATATGACATAGTTACGGTGCTAAAAGAAAAAACCTGCCAGGTGTGAATTCTGTATCAAGCAAAGCTAGCATTCAAAAATGAGGGAGAGTTTAAAATAGTCACAGATAAACAGAAATTAAGAGAAATTGTCAACAAGAAACCTGCTCTTCATGGAGATCAGGAAGTTGAAAGGAAAAAAATAACAAGTGAGAGAGGGATGGAGAAGTGTGTAGAAAGGAAAATCATTACTAAGAATAACTAAAAAATTAAAGAAGTAACAAAATATGACATATATAAAACTAAAGAAAAAATTGGCTAATGTAAGTATGGCCTTAAGTGTAATAACATTGAATGTTATTGGATTAAACTCTACAATCAATAGACACAGATTAGCAGAATAGATATGGAAATATGACTCATCTATATCCTGTCTACAAGAATCTCACTTTAAACCCAGGTATGCAAGGAAGTTGCAAGTGTATGGGTGGAAAATAATTTTACATGCAAGCAAACAAATGAAAAAGGTTGGGAGTAACTATACTAACATTTGTCAAAATACACTTTCAATACAAATAAGAGGCAGAGAAGGACACTATATACTAATAAATGGGGTATCATGTCAAGAAGAAGAACAAAAACACATTTATACACCTCACCAGAGTGCCCCAAAATACAAGAGGCAAATATTGGAAAAAAATAAGGGAAGAAATAGGTGCATCTACAATTATTGTGGGGGATTTTAATACACCATTATCACCATTAGACAGAACATCCCAAAAGAGTGTTGTATTAGTCAGCCAACATTCTGCTGATGCAAAATACCAGAAATATGTTGGCTTTTATAAAGGGTATTTATTTGGGGAAGAAGCTTAGAGTCACAAGGCCCTAAAGAGTCCAACTCATGGTACCATAAGAGGTATTTTCTCATCCAATGTCATTTCCCATCTGTTGAAGCAAGATGACAGGCAATGTCTGTGATGGTTCAGCCTTCCTTCTTCCCTTTAAGGCTGGCATAAGGCTTATCTCACAGGACTTCTCAGTTGCTCTCTTCTCTTCAGGTGCAAACTTTCAAGCTCATCTCTCTTCCTGGCTCCTCTGCCTTATCTATGGAGCTGCTCTCTCTTCCTCTGTGTTCTTTATATTTTTTATCTTAAAAACTTGTTTTAATGTCAATAGGTTTTTTTGTTTGTTTGTTTGTTTTTTATTGTGGGTAAAAATCAAAATTTTCCCAATACAAGCCAATATTTGTAAAATGATATATAAATATATATGCATATATGTGCATTTGCTTACCTAAATGTTTTATATATATATAAAGAGGCTTATATTACATAAATATTACACAAAAATTACAGGGATTCCCATGATCTCTACCTTCCATACCTCCCTGACATCTCACATAAATATTTTTCATTAGTGTGGCACATCACCTGCAATGGATATACACTCCTGGGGCTTTTCCACTAAGCAGAGACCACAGTTCACATTGTAGATCACACTCTCTACAACACAGTTCTGCATGGTATAGGCTGATGTAAAATGGCCTATATCTGTCGCCGCAACGTCATTCAGAACAGCCCCAAAGTCCTGAAAAAGCCCCTGTTTTACAATTGCCCTTCCCTTCCCCACCCCAAAAGCACCTATTGGCCACTGGCTCCACCTCACTGTTATAATTTCTTCCATTGCTTGAGTAAAAATATGTCTACAACAGTATACCTGTAAGTCCTCTCTAGTCCACAGCTCTTCCCCCAATCCTGAGGGGACTGGAGTGGTAATGTCCACTCCACCTCCAAGTGAGAGTGGGCTTATATCCCATGGATACAGTGGATGTGATTATCCTACCTTCAGCTGCATGCTGTCTCCATTCCCTGGAATGCCCGTTGTCCACCATTATCTCCTCTTCTTTGTGTATCTACTTCCATGTTCTTGATTGAGCATCCATTTTTATAGCCCACCAATGGAGCTGGGATTCAAGTCCGAGTTGCCTTAAAGATGTGATTGAATTAAAGCCCTAATCTTGATTTAAATAAAGTGAATCTTCTGAATTTAATACAATCAAAGGGGTATCATGCCCAGAGGAGCAGACCAGTTTACAAACATAATCAGTACCTCTTTTTGGAATTAATAAATAATATCAAATTGCCACAAGGGTCAAGAAACAGAGACCTTTAATAAAACATTATAGGATCTAGACCTAATAGACATACACAGAACTTTACACTCAAGTATGACAGGATATGCATTGTTATCAAGCACACATGGATCATTCTCTAGGATAAAACACATGCTAGGTCCTTGAACATATATCAATGAATTCAGATATAATGAAATTATACTAAGTAATTTCTGTGGCCACAATGGAATCAAGTTGGAATTTAATAATGGGCAGAGAAAGGGAATAGGCACAAAGATATGGAAATTAATAATAATAATAATAATAATAATAATAAACACATTCTTTGACAATCAGTGGGTAAAGGAGGAAATTGCAAAAGAAATCAGTAACTACCTTGTATTGAATGAAAATGAGACCAAAACATGTTAAAGTCTATGGAATGCAGCAAAAGCAGTGCTTAGAGGGAAATTTATAGCCATAAATGCTAATATTAAGAAAGAAGAAAGAACTAAAATTGAAACCTAACTGCACATCTGAAAGGAATAGAAAAAGAACAAACTAATCCCAAGGAAGAAGAAAGAAGGAAATAGCAAAGATTAGAGCAATGCTGAATGAAATTAAGATAGGTGAATGTCCATGACTTAAATCTTTGGTCCATCCATGGGCCAGTTGGGCCATGAATCTCAGCAGAGTTGAAACACCTAGTCACTGGTTCATTGGACTGACCCTGGAAAAAAAGAAGGTGATAATAAAGGAAAATTCCCATCCCAAGGAACAGAGAGAGTCTGCAACTGCGAAGCAGATAGTTCCATCCTTCTGACCAATGGCATCAAAGCCCCCTCTCAGTTAGAGGCAGAGTGGTCATCACCATACCCAAATCCTCAAGACTGGAGAATGAACAATGCACTAAGGTAGACTTTCTATTATTCTACTATAGACTTATTTGTTACCTTAGCAATAGAAGAACTTTGATCATTGAGATGGAGATAATGGAAGTTCTGAGGAGAGGGAGAGAGAAGATAGGTGTAATATGGGGGCATTTTTAGGACATTGGAACTATCTTGCATGATGTTGCAATGATGATATATTTTGTCATAACTTACACACTTGCATGGGACAGAATATAAACTATAATGTAAACTAAAATCCATGGTTAGTGGCAATGCTTCACCAATTTTAACAAATGTACCACACTAATTTAGGATGTTGTTAATGTGGGAAAAGGTGGGATGGTGAGGGAGCGGGAAATATGGGAATCCCCTAAACATTTTATGTAACATTTATGTAATCTAAAGTTTCTT
>JAQZBX010022208.1:0-31732 GCA_029593785.1 Cabassous unicinctus | reverse complement strand
TGGTAAACAGGAGCTCTATCCATTGAGCCACACCCGCTTCCCCTGATGTGTCTTTAAAGCTAATTCTTGAGACATCAGGATTTCAAAGAGAGAAAGAGTTTTATTGGTTGCACAAGCAATGGAGCACAGCAGCCCCATGGCCAAAAACTGCCTGCCTCATCTGCAGATATTCCAATATTTTACAACTTTGGGGTGCTAATGAATAATTGGGGTGGCACTGAATGCAGGTTTCTTCGTTAATAAACATTAAGGGGCTGAACAGGGTGACCGGGGGTGGGGTAGCAAGCCAGGGTCAGCCACAAGGATTTGGGGTAGGGGTCTACAGAACAGAGGACAGTTACAAGGGCTTTCAGTGGACATGAAACAGAGGTGGGCGGAGGGTTCCCATCCCCATAGTCAGCATACACAAGGGTGAGGTTAAGTCTACAGCAGCCATAAACCGGGGTGGGGCCACTCCAGCCAGCTTCAGTAATTTCAGGTATTAACTTTTTGCTATTTTATAATATAAAGGCATCAATAAAACGGTTTAGTAATCGTAATTATTTGTTAATTCTTAACCCTTGGTTACAGTCCCTCCTCCCCCCAGAACCGTGAGTCTTACGCCCTCCTGGCCAGATGGCAATGGGGTTATGGGGGACCCAGGCCTGCTTCTCCCTGTTCCCCCCTATCCTCAGGTGAGAAACTGGTGGCACGGGGGGGGGGGGCACACCCAAGCTCAGGTGCCCTATTAGTGTGATGTGTCATGTTTTCTGACTTTGGTACAATGTACTGCCAGGAGGTGCAGGGTGGGCGGGAGGCCAGGAGCCTTGGGCAGCCCCAACCGCCTTTCCTTTCCCACAGTGAGGGGGCAGCGTCTGCCTGTGCACCATTGCCTCATGTCAGGGTGTCTTGTGAGAGCACATGCTCCCCACGCAGACGAGGGGGCGGCCCCGGGGATGGAGTCACCCTGGGGAGACTCCTGGAAGGGAAGGGCATTTGCTGGGTGCCTGCTGGGTGCCCAGGTGTGCACGCCCCGCCCCGCCCCGCCGGGCCCCCAGGTAGCCCTAGGGCAGTCGTGGGGGGCTGGGGGCTGCCTCCTGGCCACACACAGCGGGGCTCAGTGGGGCGAGGCAGGTCCGGAAGCGGGTCGGGAGCCGCGGGCAGGAGCAGGGCGTGGGCCCGGCCTGCAGGCAGGGAGGGGCGTCGCTTCCCGCCCTCCCCTCGCTCTTGCCCCGGTCCCTCCTGGGCGGGGGTTCCGGGAACCGGCCGGGGCGGGGCGAGGAAGCGGGCGGGCTGCCCGGGGCGCAGAGCCTGCGCCAGCGCGGCGACCCCGGGCTTTCCGTCCGTCGGTCCGTCCGTCCGCCCAGCCATGGCCGCGCCGGCCCCCGCGCTGCGGATCCTGTTCCTGCTGCTGCTGCTGCCGCCTCCGGGTGGTGAGCCTGGTGGGGGAGGTTGTCCTGGGCAGGGGCGGGGGCCACGCGGGGACAGGGCGCCCCCGCCCGCGCTCGAGGTGGCCCAGGCAGCGCCAGCCTACAGTGCCCCCCACGAGGCCCACTGCGAGCCCCTGGACTGACCTGCCTTCCCCCACAGACTGCACTGACACTGTCCAGCGCTGGGCAGCTGCCACCTGCCTTCTGTCCTGGGGTGGCGGGGAAGGGGCTGTCCCCCACGGGTGTTCCAGGGGCCTGGGCCCCCGAGGCTGCTGCGGGTGGGGGCAGCAAGAGGCCTGGCCCCTGCACCACAGGCCTTCCCTCTCAGCCTCTTGGGGGCCGGGGGCCCCCAACTTCCTGCCTCCAGGGCCCTTGTGTTGGTGGGGATGACTCCCGAGGTGGAGGAGACCCTGTATGTGTCAGCTGTAGCCAGAGGGTTCCCGGGCCTGGGGAGGGCAGGCTGGGGGTCTTTAGGGGTGGGAATTGGAGTAACCCTCTGCCCCAGCCTTGGGAAGCCAAAGCCCGCTCTGGGATGGGAAGCCTCCTGGAGGGGAAGAAGAGCTTTATTCCTGGGGGTTGGGGGAGTGAGCAGGGAGCATCTGGAGAAACTGGGGGTGGGGGGTGAGAAGGGGGAGCCCTGGGCCCAGAATCAGCCGCCTCCTGGAGTGAGCCTGTAGGAGGCCTGGAGAGGCTCATCCAGTGTCTGGGAGTCAGAGAGCGTTCATACCATGGACTCTTGGCTCAACCCTACTCACTGGTGTGTGTCTTCAGCCCCAGTCCAGAGGCTCCGGCTGGGCCGGGCTCCTCCTGTGAAGCCCCTGCCAGGTCGCATGGACCATGCTGACAATCCCTGTTGGCAGGTGGTCAGCTGGCTGGGCTGGGCCCGTGGGCGGTCCGAACCCCTGCCCCACAGCTCGGCCCCGAGCAGGGATCTGCCCTGAGCTGCCAAGAAAAGTCACTCAGTGCCTCCGTGTTTGGGCCTCTCTACTGCTGGCCCCTGGGTGCATGATCCTGTGACCAGGCTGGGTCTCTAGATACTGCACACTGCTCGGGGGCCTGACCACACTGGGTCACTAGGCCCCTGCACCCACACTCATCATCAGACTCGTCTCCAGCATGCTGTGGTCATCCGTGCCTTGCTGGACTGGGTGTTTAATGTGTGGACTGCCCAGAGGCCTGGGGACCGTCCCCTCCTGCTTGTGGGCGCTAGATCTCTGCTAACATAGCCTAAGGGGGCATGGGAACATTTGGCTGTAGCGTCTTCCTGAAAGGTTTGCTAACCTTGTGGTTGCCCAAAGCCCTGGGTCATTTTCCACCTTTTCAGCCAGGTCCTTGTGCCCTGGGGTCCTCACTCCAGCTGGGAGGTCCCTAGAGCCTTACTCTGGCTGTGAGCCTTAGGATGGCTCTGAGGGTTGTCCTGGAGCCCTGGCCACTGAAGACACAGACATCTCCCTGCTCCCGGTCTGGTCCAGGGCTGAGTGCTTTATGGACACTTGTGAGTTCTAGGGAATGGCCGTGGCTGTGTTGGTGGCTGTGGCTGATGGCAGATGGGTCAGGGAACAGCCTGCATGGGTGGGGTAGGGTGGGGTGGCCCCTGAAGTCGGTGTCCAGCGGGGGTTGAGGATGCTGAGGATGTGTGGCTGGGTGATGGGACAGGGCAGGGGGCTAGTTCAGAGGTGGCCCAGCATGCTTGTGTCTGCTGGCTCTGCTGGGGAGGATGCCGGGCTGGCTGGGGCATGGCTGAGGCAGCAGGAGAACAGATGTGTTTCTTTGTTTCAGCCCATGGTGAGATGTGTATGGTTTCCCGTGAACACATCCTTTCCTCTGAGGTATGTCCTGTGTTCTGCTGTGGTACCTGTGACAACCAGTACTGCTGCTCTGATGTGCTGAAGAAATATGAGTGGACTGACGGAAACTGTATTATGCCTGAGTTCAAGTAGGTGCACCAGTGGGTCCCAGGGTGGGTAGCCTGGTCCTGTTCCGTGGCAGGAGAGAGCATGGAAGGCAAATAGCCTTGCTCCTCTCGATGCTCAGTGCTCTCCAGATGGTGGCCAGGGCGGGCATTGGGTAGGAGGGCTTGGGGAGCCCCTGTTCTGGGCTGGACTTGCAGACCCTGCTCAGTCCCTTGCCCCTGTCTTCTCCACCCCCGGGGCTCCGGCTCATCCAGCCCTGGGCTGAGCAGGTTTCTCAGGCCTCAGTGGCCCAGTTGGTCCTGTGGCTCACCCTTGGATGTGTACTTGCACGAGGATGTCCTTAGGGTGGGTACCTTGACACGACTGTATTCTGTGGTACTTACATGCACCTTGGGGCGTGTTTATGATTTGTGCACATAACCATTTTGTGGGACCTGTCTGTGTCTTCTTGGCATGGCCCATGGATTTGCACGTGGCTTGGGTAGGGACTGTTCAATGGATTGGAGCCACGGTCCCAGGCCCCTGCGTGTATCTCCCTTTGCCGTATTCTTTGTTTCTTTTGTGTTTGGCTTTAGGAGTAGAGGGTTGCGGTGGTCCTCATCACTGGTCCGGGCATGACACTGCACCCTCGTCCCATCTTGTGGATTTACTTTCATCTCTCGTGTCCACTCCCATTCCTCTCTTACCCCATTTAAGGCGTAGCCTTTTGATTGTTTGTGTTCTGCTGAAGTCTGTGTGGTTTTGTGGGCATATTTTAGGGTTATAATGAACCCCCTTACATTTTGCATTAAGACCCATTCATGTTGCTGTGTATACATCTGGCCCTTGCCCACCCCTGCTGCATCATTTCCCATGGTGTGGTCCAAACTGTCGCCACCACAGGTGACCGCGGTGGGCATCCTTGTATTCTTTCCCCTACTTCCTTTTATGGAGCCGTGTGAGAATTTCTTGGAAGTATACCTGTGAGAAAAACTACCAGCTAACAGAGATACTCTGATTAAGAACTTCCAAAGTTCTTTTGGGAATGATGCACTAGTCTACACACCTGCCAGCCATGCTTGAGGGTTCCTAATGGATCATATTCCATCTTTTTTACTTTCAACCTTTTGGTATCCTTATATTTTAGACATGTTGTTTTTTGTATGTCTATAAAGTTTTTTTAAAAAACCATTCTGATGCTTTGAAAAAAATCAGGAACATTTATTCCATTTACATTTCATGTAATTATTGATAATCTGGGATTGTATTTGCTGTCTAATTTTGTGCTATTTGTCTCTCCTCTTCTGTATTTTTCTTTTTTATTTCTTATATTGTTTTAAATTGTTTTTATTCCATTTTTCCTTCTACTGTGTGCTTCTTCTTTTCCAGTCTGCCTTTTCTTTCTTTTACTTGCCTGTTTGCACTGGCTAGAACCTCTAGTACGACGTCAAATAGAAGTAGTGAGAGCAGACATCTCTCTCTAAGAATGATTCATATTCCCAGTGTTAGGGGAAAGCATTCAGTCCTTCATCATTAAATACGATGCTAGCTGAAGGGTTTTCATAGATTCCCATTATCAGGTTGAGTGTTCCCTTCCTTTCCTAATTTGCTCAGAGTTTTTAATCATGGAGGGTTGTTAATTTTGCCAAATGCTTTTCTGTGTCTGGAGAGATGATCATATGATTTTCCTATTTTTATTCTGTTAATATGATGAATTACTTTTATTACATTCTTAAAGAATATTTTATCTGACCAGAGAAATTAGGTTGATGGCTATTTTCTTATAGCATAGTGAAGGTTCCATTCCAGTTTCTTCTGGCTCCCATTACTTTTTTTTTTTTTTCATTTTACCAGGAGGTCCCAGGGATCGAATCCAGGTCCCTCCATATGGGAGATGGACGCCCAACTGTTTGAGCCACATCCACCCCCCCATTACTTTTTGTTGAGAAGTCAATTGTCAGTTCATCTCTTATTTAAAAGAAATTCTTTTTTCTCTGAGTGCTTTTTAAGGTTTTTTCTTGTCTTTGGTGATTCTGCAATTATACTCTGCTGTATGTAGGTATTGATTTCTGTTTTATTTGCGCAGCTATGGATTTGTTGAGCTTCTTGAATCTGTGGTTTAGTGTCTCATTGGTTCTGGAAAATTTTTAGGCATTATCTCTTTACATATTGCCTCTTCCTTATTCTCTTTCCTTCTGGAATTCTGATTAGACACATATTACATCTTCTCACTCCAGTGTCCATGTCTCTTAGCCTTTCTTCCATCTTTTCATCTCTGTGCTGCATTCTGGATATTGGCTTCTTTTTTTTATTTAAAGATTTATTTTATTTATTTATCCCCCCCTTGCTGCTTGTGCTCACTGTGTCCATTTGCTGTGCATTTTTCTGTGTCTGCTTGTCTCCCTTTGTTGCATCATCTTGTTGCACCAGCTCACTGCGCCGGCTGGCTTGCCTTCACCAGGAGGCCCCAGGAATTGAACCCGGGGCCTCCCATATGGTAAACGGGAACCCAATCAATTGAACCACAGCCGCTTCTCCTGGATATTGGCTTCTAACCTCTCAGTTCACTTAATTCTTTCTTCACCTGTGTCATCTGCTGTTAAAACCCACCCACGAGGTTGTTTTTTTATATTGTTATATGGGGAAATATAACTTACATACAGAAAAGTGCACAAAATAAATGTACAACTCAGTGACTTATCACAAAGCAAATATATGCATGACTACAATCCAGGTCAAGGTCTGGAACAGTACCAGCATCTCAGAACCCCCTTGAGCCCACTCTCAATCACTGCCCCTCTTCTCACACCCAAAAAAGTAACTATTTTTCTAAATTTTATACAACCTTGCTTTACTTTAGAGTTGCAATACCCAAGCATGCATTTCTAAACACCATAATTTAGTTTTTTGGGGGGGAACTTAAAAGGAAGACTTTCTTAAGTTGATTTATATCATATATACATAGAAGTACACAAAATCTTAAGTGTACAATTCAACGAATTATCACAAAGTAAACACTTCACCACATAATCATTCATCCAGGTCAAGAAATAGAACATCAGCAACACCCCATAAGCCCATTTTGTATCTGGCTTCTTTTCCGCAACATTGTGAGATTCATCTATTTTGTGTGTAGCAAGTGTTGGCTCATTTCCATTGGTGTGTGGTATGATGTTATATACCACAATTTATTTATCCATTCCAATGTTGATGAACATCCAGATTGTTTCCATTTTTTGACTATTAGATATAATGTAAATGTCTTTTGGTACACATGTGTATGCATTTCTCTTAAGTATATACCTAATAGTAGTTGTAAGTAGGGATCAAGTTTTACTTTTTTGAAAATGAATATCCTATTGGCCCAGCATCATTTTTTGAGAAAACTATAATTTTTCCATTACTCTGCAGTGCCAACTTTGTTATAAATTGAGTATCCACATCTGCATGGATATGTATCTAATTTCTCTATTCTGTTGCATTGGTCTATTTGTCTGTCCTTGTGCTAATACTAGCCTCTTAATTACTGTGGCTTTATAATTAGTATTGATAGTCTTGTTAAATATTTTATTGGCTATTTTTGGTCTTTTGTATTTCATATGAGTTTTAGAATCAACTTGTCAATAAAACCAGCTTTGAATCTATAGATGATTTTTGTTAAAATTGACATTTTACAATATTGAGTCCTCTGATCCATGAACATGGTATACTTGCCCATGAATTTAGAATTCCTTTCATTTTCTCTCAATTATGCGTTATAGTTTTTTGTCTCAAAGCCTTGAATATCTTTCATTATATTTTTTTCCCTAGGTGTTTGATTTTTTTTTTTTTGATGGTACTATAAATGTTATAGTTTTAATTTTTCTCTTTTAATTATTTATTGATATATAGAAATACAATTATTTTTATAAATTGACTTTGTATCAAGATACCTTACTAAATTTGCTTATTTATTTGAATGAATTAATTATAGATTCTTTATGACTTTTTATTTACATAATCATGTCATCTGTAAATAGTGACAGCTTTATTTCTTTCATTCCAATCTTTATTCAGTTTATTAATTTTTCTTGCCTTATTGTACTGGCTATGATCTCAAGTACAATTTTGATTAGAAATGATGATAGCATTCATTTCTTGGTCTCAGAGTGAAGGCTTTCATCATTTCACCACTAAAAATAATGTTTGCTGTAATGTTTTATAAAGACCCTTTATTACAGTTAATGAAGGTTTTTGCTATTCTGAGTAGAGATACTAAGAACCGTTCTTTCACAAATCTTTTGTGACTTAGAAAAGGAACATATTTTTTCTGGATGTATATCTAGAAGTGGAATTGTTGAGTCATTGGGTACATGTGTTTAGCTTTGGCAGATATTTCCAAATAGTTTGCTAATATTGTACCATTTACACTTCCACCAACTGTATATGAGAACTTCATTTTGCCCCACATCCTCTTCAAAACTTGGTATTATAAATCTTTTTAGGAAAATTTTATTGTGGTAGCATATATATAAAACATAAAATTTGCCATTTTAACTATTAATAAATGTACAATTTGGTGGCACTAATTAACTTTTACAATGTTGTGCTCCCTTCATTCATCCCTTATCAAATCTTCTTCGTTATCCCATTTAACAATAACTCCCCATTCTTCCTATCCCCAGCCCCTGGTAACCTCTCATCCACTTTCTGTTTATTGATATATATGATAAATACCTATGAATCTGCTGATTCTAGATATTTCTTGTAAGTGGAATCATATAATATTTGTCCTTTTGTGTCTGGCTTATTGCAGCATAATGTCTTCAGGGTTTATCTCTGTGGTAGCATGTATCAGAACCTCCATTCTTTTAACAGCTGAGTAGTTTTCCATTGCATGGAGATTCCGCATTTTGTTTATCCAGTCATCTGTTGATGGACACTTAGGTTGTTCCTACCTTTTGGCTATTGTGACTAATGCTGCTATGAACATTGGTGTGTAAGTATCTCTTTGAGTTCCTGTTTTCAATCTTTTGGTGTCTATGTAGGAGTGGAATTGCCAGGCTGTGTGGTAACTCTATGTTTAACTTTTTGAGGAACTGTTGAACTGTTTTCCACAGCGGCTGCACCATTTTATATCCCAGTTTGTCTGCATCCTTGCCCACACTTGTTACTTTTTTTTTCTTTAAATAAGAGCCCTCGACGGGCCAGCCTCGCCAGACCAGGGACCCCTCCCAGTCCCTACCTGCCTGCCTCCATTCGCCGTCATGTCGCGCTAGCCACGGCCGAGGCAGCCCGGGAACTCTGCCTGGCTCGGAACTGCCCAGCACCGAGCGGCGTTTATCGAGCAGTGTCTCCTCTGAGATGAAGATGCGTGGAAAGAATCTGAGCAAAAAGAGGTTGGTTACAGTAGCTGCCAAGTTCAGGCAATGCAAATCAGTGAGAAGGATGAAGATGATGATGAAAAGAGAGAAGATCCAGGTGATAACTGGGAAGAAGGAGGAGGCGGGGGTGGGGGTGTAAAAAGTCTTCAGGTCCCTGGGATAAGGCAGTTTCAAGTACCTCGTGCTCCAGTAATTGTTAGGATACCCCAGAACTGGTGTGTGCGGGCCTCCTGGGGCCAGGCTAACCGCAACAAGGAAAGCACCACAAGGACCACCCGGAATACACAGCAATACGCAGTCCCCATCCCTGCAGTCCACTGCCAAGTGTGGATTTCATCCGGGGTGATGACCTCAGGTTTGCTGCGCTCGTTGTGGGCCTCCTGGGGGCCAATCACATCTTCTGGATGAGAAGGTTACAGCTCGTAAGTGTCCGTAGGAAACCTGAAACCAGCTCTACTGGATGCCTGTCAGACATCCTGCGGGAGGCCATCCATCTGGGTCCTGACCTGCTGTAAAAGACGAAGATTTAATGACCTTAAGTAATCTGCCCTGCGGACTCGCTCTCCCCTCCTCAGGGACTCTCTGCAGCAGGCTGTGGCAATCTCAGGCTCTCTGGGACTTGCCTCTCTGCTTTCTGAAGAACTGATGTGTTCAGATAATCTGTGTAGGGCTGCGATTTATCTTTCAGGCCTTTAGCTGTATTCTGAGGTAACCACTAATTAATTTAAACCAAGCAAGTGGGAAAGGGGGGTGGGGGAGGGAATAGTCCTAGTTCTTTCAGTTTTTTAAATTTGGGTCGTGCTTTCTCTGTGTTCCACAATAAGGCCTTTTTTGGTTTGTTTTGCTTTGATTTAGAGTTAGCTCCTCGGCACAGCGTATGGCTTGGTTTGGTAGCCTGAAATACACATTAGGATTATGAAATGTCTCGTGAATTTGCCAGCCCTAGAGTGGAACCAAATAGCCTTTGGCATAAAGGAGAGTGGCTGCCAGGGGGCTCTACTTCAGGTGCTGCTAAAGTCTCTGATCAGGTCTACAGGCTGTAGTAAGTGGCACTGGAAACAGCATGCAGCAGGTTTCTGCTCAGGCTGAAGGAGTCATCTTATAAATTCAGAGCAGCACGAGCAGAACCTTGCCTAAAACTTTTTAAGTTTCATGGATCTTGTGTGATCTTTGCCAAGAATTCCAGATACCATACTTGTGCCCATGTTTTAAGGTGTGAATGTTCTGTAGCTGCAGGGACTGTCCCTGCTAGCTCTATTATCAACCTTTCGGTGTGTCTCTGTGTTGTTCATTTGGAGAGTCTGGGGCAAAAGACGGGATGTAGCACTTGTGTTTTTGGTAATTACAGCTTAAACTATCCAGTAATTTTTAGTCCTTAAAAGAGACTTACAGAAGCTACCCAGAGTACTGAAAAAGTTTCTTCCCTTCTAATGAAATATTCTGGTAATTTCCTAGTTTTGTCTTTTTAGCTCAATAGAAATAATTCAAAGTGATGTGTGACCACTTGACACAGAGTCTGGGTTTCTCTATAAAAATCTCTTTGCCAAATGCAGGACTTGCAGACTTGCTCCTGGTGAGAGTGAAGCAAATGGGTGAATAAAGCCATCCTGATGTGGCAGCATTTTCCTGGGGGGTTCAGGCTTGAAAGTGTCAGTGCAGGACCTGGGGTCCGGGAGGGCTCCAGGGTCTCCTTCCAGGACCTGCCAGCCTCTCCTGGGCTCGCTGTTGGCATTACCGGAGGGGCAGGAAGTGGCTGAGCCAAGGAGAGGAAGGATGAGGAGAAGAGGCACAAGGGGTTCTTGGTTAAACTGAAACCAAGAATCTCAACAAGGAATCCCTTGGACACTGAGCCACGTGTTTTCCCTGAAAGTACGCATCTTTTCCACCCAACTCTTGTTGGGTGTTATGTTTTTGAGGAATGAACCTAGATGAGTATGTGGAAGTGCTATTTAAAGGCATACTATACTAGAAGTCTGAAGCCCTGCAGCAGGTTTAAAATTCCAACTCTGGTTACAACTGCTTAAAAGATCGTGAAATGATCAAAATGCACATGAATCAAGTTTTAATACACTGTTTGATGAAGTAGATGAGGCTGACCTTTATATCATTTCTTTCTTTGAATTCTCAGGCATGGTTTTGGCAGTGCAGGAACTTTGTAACATTAACAAGTTCAATAAAAAGTAATCACGTGGGGAAAAAAATAGCCTCCTGGTGAGTGGAAAGTGCTCCATCACGGTGGCTTTGATTTGCTTTTCCCTGGTCACTGGTGATGCTGAGCATCATCTTTTCATAATGTGTTTCTTGGCCATTTGCATATTTTCTTTAAATAAATAGCTATTCAGGTCATTTTGTCCATTTTTAAAATTTCAAAATTTAAAATGTAAAAAAATTTTACTGAAGTATGTCATTCATACATGAACATACCTAAACAATAAGTGCATAGGAAAAGTTGTGAACTTACAAAGCAGACATGCACATCATCATCCAGGGCTCCCATACATCTCCCACCACCACCACCTTGCATTGCTGTGAGACGTTTCTTACAATCTGTGAAAGAGCATCGTCAGAGTATTACTGCTAACTAGAGCCCAGATCTTGTAATCGGTGTATTTCCCCCCCACCCACCCGATTGTTAACGCCCTGTATTAGTATTATATATTTGTTATAGTTCACGAGAGAACATTCTCATATTTGTCCTGTTAACCACAGCCCATCTTCCACCACTGGATTCCCTGTGTTGTACATTTCCATGCTTTGTGCAGTCCGTTCAAAGTGCACACTCAGTGGCTCTCATTTTCATCACAGAGTTGTGCTGTCATCACCCCAGTCAATTTTAGAACATTTTCATTCCTCTGAAAGGAAAAATCCCACACCCCGTTAACCTCCCCTACTGTTGACCCTTAGAATTGATATTTCTTCTTTGCTATTGTTATAAAAATATTACAATATTACTGTTAACTATTGTCCATAAGTTACATCAGTTGCTCATTTTCCTGTGTATGACCATATTCTTAACACTTTGTAAAAGCAGAACATTCTTGTATTTATACTATTAACCACAGTGTTCATCACCATCGGAATCCCTGTTACACATACCCCAGATTATACACACACATTTACGTCCACAGACTACCCCTTCCAGCCACAATCACATTTATCAACCAGCCGTGTTAGTTATACTCACTATAGTGTGTCACCATCAACTCTATTCACTTCCACACTTTCACAATAAACCTTATCAAAAATTCTAAATACATTAAGAATCAGCTCCCATTGTTTAATTGGGTTATTTGGCTTTTGTTTTTCAGTTGTAG
This sequence comes from Cabassous unicinctus, assembly GCA_029593785.1. Taxonomy (NCBI): domain Eukaryota; kingdom Metazoa; phylum Chordata; class Mammalia; order Cingulata; family Chlamyphoridae; genus Cabassous; species Cabassous unicinctus. Next base: position 19,754 of record JAQZBX010022208.1, on the reverse strand, counting down.
GATTTCTTTATATATTCTGGCTATGAAGCCCTTATCAGATATATGATGTCCAAATATTTTCTCTCATTCTGTAGGTTGTCTTTTCCCTTTCTTGATATGTATCGTTTGTTTTTGACCTTTTGTTTTCTCCTACGTGCCATAAAAGGTATAAATTTCCCTCTAAACTGTTTTAGCTGTGTTTCACAAATTTTGACCTGTAGTATTTTCATCATTCAGTTCTACATGTTTCTTAACTTCCTTTATGATTTCTTATTTAACCCACAGGTGTTTTTTGGGCACCGTGTTAATTAGCTCCCTCGGTAGTCTCAGTGCTTCTTTTTTTGCTGCTTTGTAACGTTGTGGCGTTGTGATCTGAGAAGCCGGTCTGTGCGACGTTCGTCTTCGGGAGCCAGTGAGAGGCTGCCTCTGAGACCCAGCGCGTGGCCAGCTTTGGGGCGCGTCCCCGGTGGGCTCGGTGGGGCAGGCGTGTTAACCGTGAGGTTTCCTTTGCAGTGTGGCCGCTGACCTGAAGCAGCTGGACTCGGCGGTGAAATCTCTCTCCAGCTTGGACAGTGACCCCTTGTCAGGGTAAATAAAGCGGGCAGGCTGGGTGCCCCTTCCTGGTGGAGGTGGCGAGGGCACTCGGGCAGGCTAGGGTGAGGGCCCTGGGGACGAGGGCCCTGGAGGAGCTGGCACCCTGTCTAGCCACCGGCACCCTCGGTCCTTACGTTGGGAAACTGTCTTTGCCAGTGCTCTGGGGTGGCGGGATGTGGGCGACTGCGGTTGGGGTTGATAATTTAGGGTCCAGTGTGGTGGGGTTCCTTACTGATCTAGGTGGTGGCACGGGCAGCAGGTGACATGGTGAAGGTGATGGGAGGGAGCGATGTGATGGGGCAACGGTGTGGAGGGAGGAGGTGGTGGCGGAGGCGAGGAGAGAGTGGATGGTGGTGGGAATATGGCGATGGGGGCAGTGGCGGTGAGGGTGATGGTGACGGGGTGACATTGAAGGGGACGAAGCATAGGGACGATGGCGGTGGGCATGTGGTGGTGGAGATAAAGTGGGGGGGCACGGTGGTGCGGGGGGCACGGTGGCAGGGGGAGATGGTGGGACACCTGATGCTACCATAGTGCCTGTGTCAAGGTTTTCGGGTTGTGGTTCCTGTGGTAGGGCCCTCGTATCAGGGGCCAGAAGACACCCAGCCCCCGAGCGCTAATTGCCTTGGCCAGGAACATTGCAAGTGGACAGAAGGGGCGCGCAGCCACACGCGCGTGTTTTCCTGGCTGGAGTCTGCTCTACGCGCCCTCCGACCCCCGCTCTTGAGAGCAGGCCTGCCTAGACCTGGCCGTCCGTTGGAGGAAGAGACTGGGTTCCAGGCCTGTGTGGGGGCTCAGGGTCTTGACCTGCCCCACCCTGTCCTGTGAGCCTGGGTGCTGTGGGGCCTCACTGGCAGCAGTGAACCTGGGCGTGTCCTCTGAGGGGGGCCACACAGTAGCCTGTGCCCTCCAGCACCCGAAGCTGGGCCTCCTCCTCTGCCCTGCAAGCTGATCTGGAGCTGGGGGACCTCGGTGCACCCCTCCTGCCCAGGCACACCCTTCCTGCACCAAGGCCCAGAATGGGGCCTTCAGACGGCCCCGCCGGAAACTCGGACGCCCGGCCAGGGTTGGGTGTTCCAGCGTGGCTCGGAGGCAGCTCAGAAGTGGCCCTCGTTCCCAGGCCGGGGGCACCATGGAGGGCTCTGGGCAGTGCTGGGGTCTGCGTGGTGCTTTCGGAAGCAGCCCACTCTGCTTGGTGGAGAACTGAGAGAGCAGGCCAGGAGGGGTGTGTGGGGCGTAGCGGGGTGGCCCGTGGGGAGGCGGCACTGCTTCCTGGTCAGAGGTGTTGGAGGCCAGGGGAAGACTGGGCGGGAGGGGGCCGCTGCTGGCGGGAGGGGGCCGGGGCCAGCGACAGATGGAGGGTGGAGGCCCTGGCCTGGGCGAGCTGAGTCTGAGGGTCAGCAGCGGTTGAGGCACAGCGGCAGGTGAGGGGGAGGGTTCGAGAGGTGGGGACCAGGAAGGAGTGAAGAGTGAGTTGGGAGTGTGTCCCGGGACTGGAGACGGCTCCACGAGAGTTCTAGGAGCGGGAGAGGAGTTCCTGGAGGGGGAGGGAGTTTTCCCTTCACCCTGAACCTGGTGGAGACTTGAGCTGGAAAGTGGCTGGGGGGGCAACGCAGAGCGAGGGCCCAGGGGCAGAGGAGGGCGAGGGGCTCCCTGGGCTTTGGCGGCAGGAGTGACTGGGGCCCAGCCCCTAGGAGCCGCGTGGTGCTGGGTGGCCTGCGTGCCCGTCGCCTCCGCCTCCGCCCACCCTGGGGGTCTCGCCCCCTCGCTGGGAAGGGCAGAGGGTGCAGTGACGCCGCCGGCCCAGCCTCCCCACCGCACCCGGGCCTCTCCCTGCCTCCCTTGTTCTCCTCGCACAGGACCTGGCCTGTAAGGGTTTAGGGGCAGCAGAAGCAGCTGCTGGGAGGGCAGATGCTTCCCGTGGCCGCCCTCGGGTGGCCCGGCGGGCTCCTTGGAGATGTCCTTGTCTGGGACACGTGCTGCCCCCCGCCAAGGCCTCTGTTGCTTGCCCCCCGAGAGCTGGCTCCTTGGGGCTTGAGGGAAGCCCGGGGGCCTGTGTCAGCTCTGCCCCCACTCCCCACCAGCCGCTCTCCTCCTCGGGCCCTCGCCCTCGCCCCTCTCCCTCTGGGCAGCTCCTCAGGGTCCCTGAGATGGGGAGCTAGGTTAGAGCACAGGGCTCCACAGGAGCCCACCCTGCCAGCTTGAGGTGCCGTCCCAGCCTAGATGGGTCGTGTCCCCCCCTCGGCGTGGCCACTGTGCCCCCCAAAGTGCGGCTGTGGTTGGTCCCCGAGGGCTCAGGGTTGGCCCCGGGCTTCTGCACCCCCAGGCTCCGGCAGGTGAGCCCTGCTCTGTTGTATGGCCAGTGGCCTCGTGTCCAGTGGCTCATTCCTGATTTCACTGGCTCCAAACAGCTACTCGTCCTTCACGGGGTTGTCGGGCAGGACTGGAGTGTTTTTAAGCCCCTGAGCGGTACAACCTCTGACCTCAGGCCCCCAGGCAGGCCGCTGCTGACCCCCGTGTGACAATGAGGGGAAAGTCAGGGAGGGCCCTTGGGGAGGCCCCCTGCCCCCAGCCGTCCTTGCTGTAGTTCTCAGATCAGCGTGTAGGGGGTACAGGGTACGACCCGCCCCGGGGCCTCGCCGGCATCACGGTGAGCGTGTTGGCATCCCAGTTCCCGGGCCACCCTCTCACCGTCTGAAGGTTGCAAGTCTTTGGCCTCCTGGAAGCTGCCCGATTCCGCCCAATTCTGCCCAAGCTGCGTGGGCTGCCGCAAGCCCCCGCCTGGGTCCTTGCCCCTCGGCTCCTGTCCCCTCCCCCTGGTCTGACCTTGCCTCCTGCGTGTGGTCTTTGGACCTGTTGGCCTGGAACGTTCCCAAGGCCCCGTTCCTTCCTCGGTGCTGGGCTGTCGTGGAGGTGGTTCCCATCCGCACCGCGGCCCGGCGCGGCCACGTGGCCAGCACACTGAGACCACCTCTCCTATGCGCTCCCCCAGAGCACCGTGGCTGGCTGTGCTGCTGCGTGCTGCCCAGTCTGAGTGAACGCATTCGTTGGATTGTCAGGTATTCAGGAGTACCTCTTGTATGCCAGGTGCTGAGGTGCAGTGAACGACCCATGGAATCCACAGGCTGGACGGGACATGCACGTTATCAAATGCACACACACAGGAGTGTTTGCTTGTAACCTGAGGTAGAAAGGAGTTTGCTTCTGTGAGAGTGTTTATGGGGGAGCCCGCCTCTAAGGAAGGAATGCTGTGAGCTGAGGTCTGAAGGGTGAACAGGAGTAAGTGAGTGGTAGGGAGGGAGAAGCCACCTGGTAGGAGGAGGTGCATATGCAAAGGCCCTGAGGCAGGACAGAGCAGGACACTTTCAAAAGCTGCAGGCAGGTAATGTGGCTGCAGTGTAGGGAGAGTGGGAGGACTGGACCACACAGGGCCTTGCCGGTCTGGTGAGGAGTTTTATTTCTTTTTAATTTAAAGATTAAAATTTGCTTTATTCTAAGTTTTACTATCTGGTGAGGCAAGGCCCCGATTCTTTTCTTCTTTTATGGTCAACTATAATAAATATACAGAAAACGACAGGCACATACACACATAACAAGTAATTATAAAGCAAATTCCTGTGTAATGCCCCGAGCAGCAGAGCCATGGCAGGCTTTTGAGCAGAGCAGTGACGTGCAAATCTGGCAGGGAAGCCAGGGGGGCTTCAGGAGGAGGCTGCACGGTCCTGGCAAGGCAGGTTCGTGGCGTGGAGAGTGCCCTAGTGGGAGAGGAGTTGCAGGCGGGAGGGCCGGCCGGGGCTCAGGTGCCAGCCAGGGCCTCGGGCCTGGGTGGACGCAGGTGGTTAGCGAGGGGCCAGCGGACAGGTGTGGAGTAGGCACGGTGAGGCTGGGGCGGCTCCCAGACCCTCTCGTGGAGACGTCCGCTCAGTGGGCTGGGCAGACGGCACAGGCGAGGCTGGCGGCGGGGTCAGGGCACCTCCGCCTCCCTCCTGCCTCCCTCCTGGCTGTTGGCGCAGCCCCCGCACCTGGCAGGGACCTGTGTCTTTAAGAGGGTGACTTCCTGGGCTGCTGACGTCAGAGATCAGGGGGCGGACCGAGGAGGTTTGCTTTCCTTTTCCCTGAAAGGGGAGGCGATTGGACCTGCGTGGCCCAGGATGGGAAGAGGGGAAGCCTGGGGGTGCAGGAGGCCCCTAGGTGAAGGCGGAGGCTAACATGGGGTGAGTTTGGGTGCATACTGTGTGTGAGAGAGAGACAGACAGCAGAGAGATTGATGATGGCTCTGTGGTGGCTCAGCCCCGTGTGTGTGTGTGTGTGTTCCCTGGGCCAGAGGAAGGGCTGCCCCTGGCTGGACAGGAAGGCACCTCCTGACTGACAGTCCTGTGGGGGCCCGCGGTCCCTGTTTTGCAAATGCACGGTTAGTTTTTTTTTTAGAGAGAGAGACCACCAACTATTTATTTTCACCCCAGCCATGTATCCAGAAAGGCTTTGAACCAGCCAGCAGGGTAGACTGAACTAAGCGCAATGTAGCAGACGCAGTAAGTAACTGCTGGTTCCCATGTCTAAACAGGTAACGCCTAGGCCACCCGGTGACACAGGTGCTGGCTGTGCTGCTGAAGGCGTGCGTGTGCGTCTCGCCTGGCGCCGGGTTTTAGCGCTCGGCTCTGTTATGGCAGCTCTGTGAGCGGTACTGGCCGTTGGAACACTTCCTTTAATGTCAGTATTTCTCGTCTTCAACTTTTAAAAACTGTTGCAAAGTAGAGCTCGTAATTCATCATCACCCCCAGGGGACACGCTGCTTTTCGTGTTTGTTTGGAAGTCGTGAAGTCAGGCGTGCTGTGCACTTGATCCCGACGCGTGGCTGGGTGGGTTTGGTTCCTGGGGATGGAAGTAGCTGCACAGCTTCTTCGAGTTCACCCAGTAAAGACCCGGCCCGCGGGCATCCTGGGGGCGCTGTCCTCGGGCGCCTGCCTGGGCATCCTGGGGGGTGGCCCACGCCCCAGCAGCTGCTCCCGCTGCCCTCCCTCGCAGGCGCCTCGCAGGCAGAGAGTGGTGCCTCTGTCCCCAGCTCTGTCCCCCTCGCTCCAGGACGGGGTAGGGTGCCCCTGCCCTCGGGGGGTGGATGTCCTACAGCTACAAAGCTGCTGCAATTTTTGACTCATGCTTGGCACAGTGACCAGGAATTTACCTTTTATTAGATAAAGATTGGCCTCTCTCTGGGAACCTGGGAGGGCAGCGAGGGGCCCTCTGTCCTCCTTTGAAAGTCAGTTTTGGTGAAGGCCAGCGGGGCCTGAGCTCCCCCAGGGCAGACCCTCTGCTCTGTCACAGTCCTGGGGGCCCGCGGGGGGGTGAAGGGGGGCCATTCCCCCTGAGAGCACCCCCCTCTGGCCCCCCCCAGGTCATCCCTTCTGGCCCTGTCCTCCCACCTGTGGAGGAGCCGTGCTGGTCACCCGGGTGCCCAGGGCTGTGTGTGGACCCCTGGCTCGCGGCCTGGCCCCGAGCAGGCTTGCACCTGCTGGCCGCTGGCACCCGCCTGGGGCTGGAGCTGGGGCAGTGCTGGCGACCACCTCTCCTCTGGCCTTTTGGTCTTGCTCTCCCAGAACTTCTGCCTCCTAACCTGGCTGGGGCCTCCCAGAGGCCAGGTCTTGGTCTGTCTCTCACACTGCTGAGTTTTTGGCTCATGTTACACACTGGCTGGCTTGCGGCACGAGTTCAGTGAAGAACTGCTGATTAATTGATGTGTGTAATGTGGGGCGTGCTTGAGGAAACCCCCTCCCGTGTTCCTTAGGGTGGGAGTAAGGGGGGCAGCCCTTGGGCAAGGTGCTTTACATATAGCCACAAACAGCTCCATTTTACACGTGGGGAAACTGAGGCTGAAACAGGTTCAAACTACACACCAGGAAGTCGCTCTATCTGTGTTGCCCGAGGTCTCTTCTGGCAAGCGGGTGCCCCCGGGGACACTGAGGGTGTGGACGGCTAGTCCTGGGACGGGTGGGAGGCCCCTGGTCACGGCTCGCTCTTTGGCAGGTTCGGGGCGACCGTGGCCATCGGCCTGACCATCTTTGTGCTCTCTGTTGTCACCATCATCATCTGCTTCACTTGCTCCTGCTGCTGTTTGTACAAGATGTGCCGCCGACCCCATCGTAAGCATGCCCCTACCCCCGTGACCTCCTGTGTTATGTGGGTGCAGATCCCTGGTTGGGAAGGGGGAGTTGACTGGGGTCCTGCTGTGGCTGAGCTGGAGGCTGGGGCAGCAAGCCTGGTCCCCCGGGGCCCGAGGGTCCTGACCGGGTTCTCTTTGCAGCGGTCGTTTCCAGTACCACGTCCACCACTGTGGTGCACAGCCCGTACCCACAGGCTCCGAGCATGCCGCCCAGCTACCCTGGACCGACCTACCAGGGCTACCACTCCATGCCCCCCCAGCCAGGGATGCCGGGAGCACCCTACCCGATGCAGTACCCACCGCCCTACCCAACCCAGCCCTTGGGCCCCCCTGCCTACCAGGAGACTTTGTCTGGTGAGTACCACGGCTGATTCGGTGACTCTCCCTGACCCCTGACCCTGGGGCTTCCATCTCCGTCCCCTCATAGGGCATCCATCCCAGAGTGCGTGGCTAACTAGGCCCTCCACCTCTTCCTGCCGGCCTGCCCACTCCACTGTAGCCCACGGTGCCCACAGCCAACCAGTGTCCTCTTTATTTTCAGGAGATGCAGCCATGCCCTACCCCACCAGCCAGCCTCCTTACAACCCAGCCTACATGGATCCCCCAAAGGCAGCCCCCTGAGCAGCCTGGCTGCCACTGTGACGGTGGTGTGCGTGTGCGTGGGTATGCGGGCACCGTTCTTTCCTGCCCCGTGAGTGGTGTGTATTCTGTCTTCTCTACGTGTGGCTTCCTTTGAGGCCGATGAGGTCGGGAACAGTCCTTGCCAGAGTGGGCTGGGACTGAACTTTTTGTCCTTTTACTCACTTGAAATTATGCTTCTGAAATCTCAAGCAAAACTCAAAGAATTAGGAGGTGGGGGGCTTCTTTTCTAGAACACCCCAGGGAGATCAGGAGGGGCTTGTCTCACTAGGATAGCACAGCATTTTGTGGGCAGCACACATGGGTCCTGGTTTTGGCAGTCGGGGCCATGGCTTGGCCCCAGGGTGTGGGACGCCTTTCTCAGTGCCAGGGCCAAGGTGCAGGCAAGTGGGCAGTTTGGGATCTGGCTAAGTTGGGTTTCAAGCCTTTGGGCAGATGTCCCGTGGTTTCCTGAAGCCTGTGCCTGTGCCATGCCCAGGGGGTCGGGCAGCTTCTTGATCTCAAAGCACCTCTGGCAGAGCCTGCCCACCCCACACCTTTCTCAGCCAGTCTCGGCACCTAATGCTGTCTGCCGGACTCTCCCCATGCCGTCCGTATCCTTGGGGCCACCTGGAGGGCCACGCCCACCCCTGGTTCTGGCTGCCCTTGGGGAAGCTCTCCTGTCCTTGCTGGCTGTAACTCTTGCCACAGGTGGGTGGGGTGGCTCTGTCCACCAACAGACTCAGGACTTGTCCCTGCAGTGTTGTATTTTTAGCCAAATATTTCCTCCCCATGTTCTGTTTCCAGATGTGTGTGATATTTGCTGTGAGGCTGAAACCTCTGGGTCCTGGGGGGAAACTGACTTCACAGGACAGGGGAACTCTGTCCTCTTATAGTCCCTGCTTCCCCTGACAGCACCCCCACACATTATCCAGCTCCTTGAACCCCAGTCTGCACTTCATCCTGGTAGTGGGGACACCTGGGCTGAGGGGCCATCTGCACCAAAAGGGGCAGTGCCCTTGGGTGGCAGCTCTGGTCCAGGCATGAATACCTCGGTGTTCCCATCCCTCTGTTAAAGCTTCACCAGAAACGTCTTAGCTTTGACTCTACTGACGTGTTTCTGAGAAGGTCTGTGGTCTGTACACTTGTTTATAATAAACGCAAACATCTGGAGCTGTAGCCCCTTTCTTGCCTCCTTGGCTGCTGGGACTGGGCTTTGGCCATGTGTCACTGCCGTTCGACACTCAGGATTTCTGTTTTTGACCAGGCTCCTACTTTTATTGCGCTCAGACTTTTGACCATTCTGCTGGCAAGGGTAAAGACAAAGACTGCCACTGTCTGTGCCCTCCCCTTCTCCCCCAGGTTCCTGGGTGTGGGCAGAGGCCCAGGCTGTGAAGGAGGGCAGGAGGCAAGTGACCAGTTGGTGCTCTTAGGGGCCTTTATTAGTCAGATCTCCCTTCTTGGCCCTACTGCCCAGATGTGGCCAGGGACAGCCCATACAGTGTGGCTACTGCCAAGGTCAGGAGGGCCAGTAGGCCTAGTGGGGCCAGCAGCCTCTCCTTGGGCGGGGCTCCAGGGCCCTTCACTGGAGGAGCTTTGGGCCTTCTGCTCACCCCTAAGTTGGGACTGGCGCCCCTGGTGGCAGCCAGGGCTGTGGTGGCTGTGGCAGCAGATGACCTGGGGTTGGTCCCAGTGGAGACTTTGCCCATGTACATAGGTTTGACAGTGCTGAAGGGCCTGGCATGAGCATCCACCCACCGCAGCAGGGCCTGTGGCCTCCACTGACAGATGCTGAGCAGGGCCAGGACATCCCCCTCAGCTGTGTGCGAGTCCGGCGGGGTCTGCCCGTATAGGCGTGTGTAGATGCTGCCCAGACTGTAGCTCCTTCTTGGGCCATGCTCAGAGGGGCTGCTAGCGCGCTCCAGGGCCTTCAAGGCAGCGATGCTGTCTACGCAGAAGGCACCATCCAGTGTGCTGACAAGGCCCAGTGCCGCCAGCTCCGCCTGGAGCAGGGGGAAGTCGTAGCGGTCACCATTGTGTGCCACAAGGCACCAGGGCTGTGGCTGGCGCTGCAGGAAGGCTTGGAGCAGGTTGGCCAGGTCGGCATCGAAGCGTTGACGTCCATGCGCTGCCAGCACCGCCGTGCTCAGGCCTGTGATGTCGCTGGCCGCGGGGCTGCAGGCCTTCCCCGGAGCCACACAGAGAGAGAGCTTGTCCACCACGCGGGGCGGTGGGGGCACTGGAGGGGGTGGCCCCTGGGGAGTTGGGGGGCTCTCCAGGGCACATCTGTGGATGGCCAGCAGGCACAGCTCTGTGACCTTGGGCTGGGAGAAGGGCAGGCCAGTTGCCTCCAGGTCCAAGAAGATGAGGGTCTGCATGGGACCCGGGGGTGGGGCCTGTGAGCCCATGCTGGGGCGAGCACCTGGGGAGGAGCATGGGGTAGAACGGGGGTAGGGGTGGAGCTCCACGAATGGCCCAGTGAAAAAGAATCTAAGGGGGGAGCAGGAAGCTGGTGAGAGGGTGGGGGGGTTCTCAATGGGAGAGCACACGCTCGCTAACAGCTTGGGGGGAAGGTGGTCCTGTCTTCCTGACGTGGATGTGGCCGCCTCCCCCAGTGGCCGTCCACCCTGTCCCATGTGCTTGGGGGTCTGTACTCACCGAGCAGCAGGCAGGCAGCAGTCACTCTGGCACGTTCGGCTGCTTCTTGCTGAGGCCAGCAGTGGCGGGAAGTGAAACTCAGCCCCGGCCCGCCCCGGCCCGCCCCGCTCTTCCCTTAGCCTGCCTGGGCTGGGCCTCTTGCCAACTCCCGCCTCCCCCATGGCACCCCTGAGGCCTTTGCGGAGCCACAGCTGTGGGCCTGCCGGCTGGCACCAACTGAAAGCACAAGGGTGGTGGTGCCCAGGCTGTCCGGGGAGGCTAGCGCCACGACTCCAGCACTGCTGGGAGCCCCTGCCACGGCCCTTTGTGCCCACCTCTCTCAGCCCCTTTCCCAGGCCTCCCTGGTTTAGGCCTGGGCTGAGGGCCGACTCTTTCCCTGCCACATAATGGTTTCTTCCCATGGCCCCAGCCCAAAACAATGACTCAGGACAATTCCACAGGCAGGGCAGGGCTCTTTCCTCAAAGCAGATTAGTTACCATGGGGACAGGGTCTCAGCTCGGGCCAGGGCCAGGAGGAAGGCTCCCAGCCTTCCCTGGGTCCGGGTCCTGTTCCATCCCTCCCGCTCGGCCGACAGAGAGAGACTCAGGAAACAACAGCAAGGCTGGCGTGTTCTTGGCAGGAACAGCCTGTCACAGCTTTTAATCAGTTGTTGAGGTGAGGAAAGTGGTGGTGCTGTGCCACCATGTGGCACGATGCTCCCAGGCCTCAGCCACAGTCCATCTCAGGGTCGTCCACGTCTGTCTCAGTGGCACAGAGGTCATCCAGGGCTGCCTCTGGACCAGAAAGAAAGAAGAGGGTTCTTTGGTGAAGGCCTGGAAGTGCTGGGGACTGGGGGAGGTCCCACCTCTCCTCCCCCAAAGCCCGTAGGAACTAACCAGTCCCTTCCACGCCCAGGCCTTGCTCCCTCAGCTACTGCAAGCAAAGTGATACAAAGGCAATTCAGACAGGGATATTTCTGGAAAAACCATGGCTCTGCCAGGCCGACTCAACAAAATATATAAGCAAATGGCAGCTCAGTGTGTCAAAGAACTAGAGCAGGGAGACAACGGGAATGTCCCCAGTGCCATATCGGCTGTGCTGGATGAAGACTGCTGAAGGAGGCCAAGGCTTTGTCCATGAGCGTCAAGGGCAATCCCCTGAAGGCCTGGGGCGGGGACGGGCCCTCCTGCCTGCTCACCTTCACAGTCTGTCACGTCAGGGAGCCCTCGAATGAGCGTGCTGACCCCTGGCATCACCTGGTCGTACTGATGCAGGACCTCCACGCAGTGCACCGTGAAGAGCTTGTCCTTCTGGGACAGGCTGTGCAGCAGCAGCACCGTGTCCCGCAGGCACCGCACCGTCCGCTTCTGCTGGTCAGTCTTTGGGGGCCCCTCTGCCCTCCGCACTGTCAGCCACTGTCTGTGCAGCATCACCGTGAGCGCTCGGACAGCCTGGCAGGAGGTGCACACAGGTCAGGCCTCCAGCTTCCTGCGCCCCAACAGCTCGCTCGGCCGGGCAGCACATTTCCCAGCTGCCCAGGTGAGGAGGGTTCTGAGTGGTGGGCAGCAGGGTCAGAAGAGCAGGGGGTCCTTGCACAGGGCCTCTTAGACACCAAGAGAGCTGCTGCCCTGTCAGCCCCTGCCCACTCACCTCCATGTTGCACTGGCAGTCGGAGCCAGTGACGGGGGACGAGGGGCTCTGCACACCAAGCTTAGCCAGGAGCCACACCGCCTAGGACAAGAAGACTGTTCTGTCGCCACCATGACGAGACCCTGGTTATAGGCAAGGGCTTTCTCAGGCTTCTCCTAAAGAGCCCCAGCTGCTTTCCCAAGTGCTTGTCTGCACAAGTGGGGTCCGGGGTGTCGCTGTGCCTTTCTGGGTCAGACTCGGAACTATCACCTGTGTCTCACCAACAACCCACCTGCCTCCAGGCTCAGCTCCAGTCACCAGGACCCAAAGTCAGGCTAGGCTCGGTCATGGGGAACGCTGCCAAGTCTCAGGCCAACCTGCCCTGCCCTGTGTGGCATGGGGTCCCCAAACTAAGTTCACCCCCTTAGCTACTTGGTAAACTCTACTCAAAGCTCCCACTCTTCCCAGGATGGGAAGGACAGACACAGGAGGTTCCATGGGCTCCTGGCACAGGTGGGATGGTGAGCAGTGCCCACAAGGGTCTCTGGAGACTTTACCTCTTGTTCCAGCTGAAGCCACTGAGTCTCTGAGGCCAGTCGGTCGGGCCTGGACGTGACATACGTGTACAGCAGCAGGAGGAGGCAGCCTTCTGAAAAGGATGCCCACCTCTCACTCAGGGCCCCCCACCCCCATCTAGAGCTGCAGAAGCCCGCTGGGGGCCCCTGACCCTGCACAACCCTTCCCTCCAATCTGCAGCAGTGCAGATGTCCCCCCACCACCCTGCTTTACCCGAGTGGGAACAGAGCTGAGGAGTGAGCTTCTCATGGTCCACCAGGAGGGAGAGGAGCTCAACGGTCAACAGCACACTGGGCAGGGGTGTCTCTGGGCTGAGGCACTGTGGCAGCACCTGGAACACACACTGGAACCTGAAAAAACAAGGGTCCAAAGAGATGTGACATGCCTCAGCCCCAATTCCAGTTCATTCTCACTTTTCACTTGAGGCAATGGGAAACAACAGAGACTCTGTTCATTTAGACTTGGGTTTAAATGTTGACCCGACTGCCACCTACTTGCTATGAAACTTGTTTTCTCATGAAAACGTGGGCACTAACCTTCACTGTAGGAGGGCTGTGGCTTGGGGGTGACAGGCCCTCACCTGGCACAGCATCACCCAGGAATTAGGAGCTGACTCCCTGGACCCACCAGGCCTGGCCTCCACCCAGTTCCGGCCTCCACCCAGTTCCTGGGCTCTTTCCTGCCACTGATCCCAAATAAAAGTGTGGGCCCTAACCTGGCAGGACAGAAATGTTTGGGGCCATCCATCAAAGACTGAGCAGGGCTCCTGAAGTGACAAATGTGGACTGGGCTATGGCTGGATCTGAGGAGAACCCTTGCAGAGCAAGGAAGACCAATTTCTCCACTCATCAGAAAACTCGGCTCCTCTGCTCCAGCATGAAGGTACCTGATGAGCCTGTGCATGATGACGGGCCCTGGGCACACTGTCCCCCAGGGCCCAGGGCCCAAGGGATGACGTTTACCAAGGAACCAAGTCCCAACCCAAGCACTGCTGTTTGTGCAACCCATGAACCTGGGGGAGCGTGAGGCAGGACTAGCCTGGTGGGCGGGAGAAGAGCAGTCCTAAAACAAGCCTCGAGTCTGGCTTCGTATGTACCCTTCAAGCACCTGCAGTGTTTTAGCATAAATATTCCTTAGTATGTCGTTAGAAAACAAGGCCATTCTATTTTGGGTGAACTCATTTTAGAGCAAATCCTGCACAGCAGCCATGCTAAATGTTCTCCAGTTGCCAGGGAATGCGGGACTTTGTGGGAAACTGGAATTTAACCAGCTGGTTACCTGATTTCATGATTAGATTAGAAGTGGTACCCAACTAGTCCACTAAAGCTCCTGAAACCATCTCACGAAAAGTCCACCTTCATATATGACACAGGGGCTTCCAACTCATTTTTCGATAGCATTGGAACCTTTTTAAGTGAAAATTTTTCCAATACACAAAATAGACAGCAGTCACCTGTTCTGGTTACAGCTGGGAGTGAGCTCTATTTTCTTAGAACCCCCTGCCAGCCCACTCCCTGGGGAACAAAGCTGGACCCCTAAGGTTACAACAGATGAAGGAGGGAAGATGAGGATGTGAAGGGATAGTTTAAGTCCTGGGTGGCAAGGCTCCCCTTTATGAATACCGATGGAGAGAAGGCGCTGCGGCTTTCCTGGTTACCTGTTAGCGTATCACACACTGCTTTAGAGCCGCGACAGTCCCGTGCCTAGCCTGCACTCCAAGGTGGACAGGCAGCCGCGTGGTGGTGGAGCTCAGCTCAAGCATGTAAAGCTTGAAGGAACTTGGAAGACTCATTGAGTAGGACGTGGTGTGAACTGGTGATCAAGGGCAACGGCTCAGGAGACAGACACCCAGCCTGAAACTCACCCTCATCCCCAGAATGCGCCCTACAGTTTAGCATGTGTTCACTCAGCAAATACCGAGTGCTTCCATTGAGTCCAGCTCTGTGCCAGGTGTGAGGATGCAGGGCTATGGGGGTGTCACGTGCACTAGTGAACGGGAGGCCTCTGTCAGTGTCTGACCTCCATTAAATATTAATAGGTGTTTTGAAAATGTCCTTGTGGAGAAGCTCAACAGGAATGGAGAGTTGGTGTACCTGCCAAAAAAGCTGACAAAAACATGGTTTCTGGAGTTGACTCATTTGACAAGTAAGAAATGCGCATCAGCCGCTGTGAGCTGGGCTGCTGCCAGGCCCCTGGGCTCTGTCCCACCCTACACTGGAGCACTGCATTCAGGCTGAGCACTTTCAGGATGCAGGAGAACCACCAGAATGTATTCAGATGGAAACCTGGATGCAGAAGTGTTTTAGGGAACAGGAATGCTGAGCTCAGAGATGAGTGGACTTAAGAAATGTCCAGCCAGTGGAGTCACTCCAACCTTGGTGGAGTGTTGGGGAGACTGGATTACTGAGTGGGGGGTGGGCTGCATGGTGTTTATGGTTCTTCTCTGTCTTGAGGCTCTGGCATCCCAATCTAGGATGTCACTACCACTTCCAACAAACCTCAAGAGGAGCAGGAAGCAATCTGTGGCTCATGCCAGAGCTGGGCATGATGACTAGACTCCCAGGAGGGTCTGCTTGTGGGTTGCAGACCCTCCCCGCGTCCTCTGTTTCCTTAGGGGAACCTACCAAAATGAACTGTGGCTGTGTGGCCTTCACCTGATCCATGCCCTAGGTTCAAAGGCCTCTTGGTTCAGTCTTTGTCCTAGGGGGCAGACCTAGGGGGCAGTCTAGTAGACCATAGTGGCTACCAGCTTCCTTTTATTATGTATGCCTTCTGTACAGAGGCAGAATTAAACCAACCGAACAACTTCCTTGGTTCTCCCAACACCTGGCCCTGCTTTCCATCGCCTCAGCACTCCCTGAGCAAGTCTTAGATCTGAGCAGTGTAAGTCAGTCGAGGATACGAGCAAAGTACAAGGGCCTCAGGCTAGACCTCGTAAGACCCACAAGAAACCAGAACTCCCATTCTGCTATATACCTGGGTAAAAAGTCAAAGGAAGCATTTTCAGCTAATTTCACCAAAACCTTAAGACACTGGTTCAGGACACTGGCTTGAAGGTGACCCGTTGCTACAGAAGAGAAGGTCAACAGGTGAAGCAGCAACTTCAATAATGGATGCTGGGCTTGGTCGTCAGCAACCCCTTCTGGGACTGAAGTCACATCCTCGTGACCATGTCTGTGAGCTTGGCTCTCGTTTCCTTCTCCAGAATCCGCCCCATCTCCTGACAGTAACAAGCAGACAACTGCTCCGCTGTGGCACACCAGGTGCTGAAGAATGCCAAGTGAAGCCACAGAGAAGCCTTCCAGGTTGCAAAGTGAGTCCTCGGGGCTGGCCTCTACCCCAGAGCTCACGCAGGAGGAATGTGTCGGTGAGTCCCCAGGTGCTCCACTTCTCTTGGCTGCTGCCAAATCCTGCAGAGCCTGGCAGTGTAAGCCAATGAAGAACTGTACGAGGGGGAGGAGATGCACGGCTCCAGGAAGCTGGCAGAGTGGGAAGGCTCTTCTTCCCTCTGCTGGGTCTTGGTCACATGAGCCTTCATTCCTGGCAACCAGATTCAGTCCAGTGAATGCCAGGTTCTGTGCTTCTCTCAGGGCCGAGAGAGAAAATGACCCATCACGAAAACCTGTGGTCCTGAGGCCCGAAATCCCAGCCAAGGTACTAGCAACAAACACAAGAGAGACAAGTTTGGGGTGGAAAGGTCAAAGACCCCAAACAACCTCCCTGCCAAACTCTCTCTACTCTCCCTGCCCAGCCCACAGACCTTCCAAGCTAGCCAGGGCCAGAAAGGGGCTTGTTTCCTGGCAACTCCCTCCCAAACGAGCTTTTCAGGAGGCTTACACTTACCTGCCAAACCCTGGTGGCTGCAAGAGGGTGCCAGTAGGAGCCTCTGAGCAATTGCTCAGGAGGTGGCACAGTCCTAGGGATGACCCTGGGATCAAAGGCTGCTTCAGAAGCAGGTTTATCAAAACGGAACCTGCAGAAGACAAGGTCACTCTAGAAGATTCTGACAAGGGAGGCTT
Organism: Cabassous unicinctus; assembly: GCA_029593785.1. Lineage (NCBI taxonomy): Eukaryota > Metazoa > Chordata > Mammalia > Cingulata > Chlamyphoridae > Cabassous > Cabassous unicinctus. The sequence goes on along the minus strand of JAQZBX010022208.1, from coordinate 3,544 downwards.
TTTCTAGGGCCTCAGAAGGTAAAGCTGAGGGTTCCTTGGATGCCAATTGCCTTCTAAGTCGAGGACCCACTGCATCACCTGTGGGTGCAGAAGGCTCTGGCACACTCCTGCTCTTGGCCCTTTCCATTTTATAAAGTTGTCTGATTAAGTCACAGATTACTATTCCCTTGACTTTCTGAAGGACTGCCTGGAGCGCTGGTTTTCAGAGCCCCAGTCAGTTCTCCAAGCGATGCCACTGCAGAGCCGGACATCACAGAGGACTACTGAAGCCAGGCAAGCCCCCTGCAGGCAGCAGGGATTCTGGTACCTTGAGTGTTGGATCTTTGCATCCAGCTGCCAACAAGAGTTTCCTGGGCCTCTTCTTGTCTTATGGGTTCTTCTCCCAGACTGTGGGTCTTATTCTCTGAAACTAGATAAAATATGAATCAAATCTTGAGCACAAAAGCACAGGCATATCATATGTTACGAGTTTAAAACAAAGTGAAACTTCTACTTCTTCAACCTTGGATCAAGAGCCCAAGCAGCTCCAGAACCCTTGCATCTTTGCCTTTTTCATGAAAAATAGAGACTCACACAAGGAAACGAAAATCGTTTGCCCCACTTCAAAATGATGCAATCAGATAAAAACAATAACTACTGACATGTATATAGTGCTTATTATGTGCTAGAACGGTTATAAAGAGCATTACACATATTCGCTCATTTGTTCCTCATAACAACCCTATGAGAAAGCATTATCATTAGCCCGGTTTTACAGAGAGGGAAACTGAGGCAGAGGTTAAAGGAATTGCCAGGTGGCAAAAGCCAGTAAGTGTTGTGCCTGGAACTCACACCCAAGCTGTTGGGCTCCACTGCCTGATGGGAATACTACCCTACACTACCTCTTCAATTGCCAGAGGCCAAAATGTGAGCAGACTGCAGTTTCTCAGAGGTGGTGTAATGATGGCCAATGATTTGGAAAGGCTGATGGTGGGGAGAGAGGCAATGTATTTGAAACATAAGATAAATGGCATAGCAGTTTCAGAATGAATGCTTTTCTCTCTCTAGAAAGCGGCAGCATCCCCTCAGGCTGTATTCAGCTGTACAAACTCAAGGCTGGGCTATGAAAGGAACACAGGTCCTCATACCAGCTGTGTTTCCAGCATGGTCAATGGATGCTGCCTATGGTGGCTTTAAAATACTCCCTCAAGTTATCTGACATGCCTCCTTTCAAAAGGGAAGCCTATTTTCCTTCCCCTTGCATGCAGGCCAGATTCACTGACTCACTTCTACTGATGAGAATGTGGCAGAAGTGATGCCGTGTGACTCCCAAGGCTAGGCTAGAAAAAGGATAGCTTCTGCCTGGCACGCTCTCTGGGTTGGCTTGCTCTAGAGGAAGCCATCCGCCATATCGTGAGGACACTCAAGCGGCCCTGGGGAGAGGCCCATGGGCGGAGAGGAACTGTGCTGCCAGCCATGTGAGTCAGCCACTTTGGAAACAAATCCTCTATCCCCAGCAGAGACAAGGCCTCCCCACCGTGCCCTTTTTGGAACTGCTGACCCACAGAAACTGGGAGATAAGAAATGACTATTGTCGTTTTAAGCCCCAGCTTTGGGCAATCTGTTATATAGCAATACATAACTAATGTACTCACTTACCCTCTCTGCCCACCAGAGACTTATGCCTTGGCTCTGTCTGGCAGGGATGGAGAAGGGGCATATTAGCACTAAAAGACTCCTTTGTAGGGAAAGATGTTTTTCCAAATTGTGGAGAGCATGCTTCTGGCTTTATAACCATTGATGGGCTTTTCCTAGGACTGGAAAAAGTTAAATGTGAAAGCAAAGTAATGATTCTGCTAAACTACTTATACCTGGTTACAAAAGTTCTAACAAGCTTTAAACTTTTTTATGTCAAGGTGTTTTGACCAAAGGTTTTATCTTTTATATAGCTGATGTTCTTTGACAGCAGTGCAAAAGTCAAGACATTTTGATCCAAACTGTTGAAAAAGTAATTTATTTCCATATTCTTCTAATTACCCCAAGATACTGGCCATAATTCCTACTTTGCTTTTTCCAATTTCTCCTAAACATTGTTTCAATGTGGAACCACATCTGTTTTTAAATAGGGACTAAATCCAAAGATTTTAAGTAGAAAGAGGGACTATTAGAAAGTCTGTTGTGTCTTGCAACTTGCAAACTGAGCAAGTTCCTCAGTGCCACTGTCTTTATAATAGAGAAGCAGGCTTAACCCTCTGATCTAGTTTCCAATGATGAATACAAGCTTGTTGGACATGGTGATGTCCTTCTGTTAGTGATGTGCGAAGAGGTGAGGATGGACCCCTTCAGTTCTCATGTTTTTATTAGAGTTCAATTTCATGCCCTGCCCATGATGAGCAAAGACCAACTCTGTGGCAGCAGAATGTTCGATACCAGAAAAAGATGCCTTGACTGACACTGTACAAATATCAAGGATGATACTGACAGTGTGCTAGACTTCTCTGGCAAGTTGACCAGAGGGAAGGACACAGACCATTAACAAACTGACTATCTGACAGCAAAGGCAGGGGCTGCTGGACCAAGGTGCCAGGGCTGCAAATGCGGAAACATATTCCAAGTAGCTGGGACTGAAATAGACCCATGCTTGGGGCAAAAACAGCTATTTTAAACAAACTACGTAAAAACAAAGACCAGTCTACTCCCAAAGGTTAGCAATCATCTTTACATTTTTCTCTAGTGTAGCTCAAATAAATCTAATCCCAAGAATCTGTGTTTATAAAGTCCTACACTGAGGAAGCATTTCCAAAGTGCTGGGCTTTTCTGCTGTGATGCCCCAAACCATTCAAGCCTCATGCAGATGGACTTTGAGCCCTTCTGGAAAGAGGATCTGTCCAGGTGGCAGAGTCTAAATGGCCTTCAGTCAGGACTACCCTGGCCTTGTTTGTTATTTAGACTTTTACTCAACAATGTAAAACTGAACTCTCCCTCTCGCACTGTTGTTACCTGAGATGGGAAATGGAGGGAGCAGCCAGTTTATTTGCTCGTTCACTGCTTTGAAGCTTTGTCCTTAATTCATTCATCTCTGCATCTTTAAAGTGAAGTTCAGACTGCAGTGATTGAAGCTAGAAGGCAAAAGAAGAATACTTGTAATGGCTCTACCATATATACAAAAATATCTTTGGTATTCAAAACCTCAAGCTAGTAAAGGAAAAACAATGAAAAATAAGTATGGAAGTCTGCTGTGATATAAATGTCCTAAAATGTCAAAACTTTAGCCTTCTTGAAAGACAGGCATGGCGCTCGAAGCAGTTTGATATTATTTATAAATTAAAAAAAAAAGATTGTTTGTAAATTAGTCTGTTCCTCTGGGTGTGATCCCCTTTGATTGTATTAGATTCAGCTGAGATGTCTTTGATTAAATTAAGATTAGGGCTTTGATTTGATCACATCAGTAGGGTGTATCTCAGGGTTGAGTCCCCGCCCCCTAGAAAAAGACACTCAAGAAGACACACAGAAGACCACACAAGAAGAGAGAGAGCTCCATAAACACGGAAGAGGAAGGGAACTT
>JAQZBX010022207.1:0-31735 GCA_029593785.1 Cabassous unicinctus | reverse complement strand
AGTTGGTTCAATGATCAGAGTACCATGAAAAGGATTTAAGCTCCCAAGATGAAATTCATACATGAATTCCCAGAAGTTTTTGGTTGTCTAGTGATGAGATATAGAAAGAAGTGAGTAAAAGAATGCAGTAAGCTAAGGGGCACTACACAGGTGTGCCAAGATCCATACAAAACTTCACAAAAATCTACAGCAGAGGCAAAATTGTGGAAGAAGATCCCTGTGAGGCAAGTTCTCAAAGATATATAGTGCTCATTCAGGTCACTAAGATTTCCAGAAAGATACCAGGTAGTGGCCTGAAAGTATGAGAACTGTCTGTGCCTGTATATATTCATTGCCTGGGATTCAGAAAAGCCTTCTTCTCTCCTTGCGTGTGGTTGATGTTGTTTTGTTGTATTATTATACGAGTCTAAAAAGAAGCTATGAAATGTGTTGATGTTATAGCAGAAGTCTCCCAATTGTAATGAAATTTCTTCTTTGATTTATTCACTGACACTTAAAATGTGAAAAGTTCTGCTTACTTTCTATGTAATCTACCTAGATCTGCCTGTATCTCATCAGAACTATTTTCTGTGCTTTATATAGTCTTTTTTGTGGCATTAATTTTCTAAGGAGAGAGAAAAAAGTTTCCCAAGTGTTTTTGTTGTGATGTGTTTGCTAAAAATATATGTGTGTGTGTGTGTGTATACATATATATAGTATATATTTGATTTTTAGAGCAGTTTTAGGATTACAGAAATATTATACAGAAAGTAGAGAAAGTTTCCATACATCAACTCATTGTGCATACCTGGATTCTCTCTCTTAATATGTACATTGATATGATGGGATATTAGTTATAACTGATGAAAAATTCTTGGTATACTATTATTATTGACTAATTCCATCATTTATATTAGAGATCAATCTTTGTATTATACAGTTTTATGTGTTTTGACAAGAGCATAATGTAATGTACCAACCATTACAATGTCAAAGCAAATGATTTAACTGTCATAAAAAGGCACTTTGCTCCAACAATTCATCCTACTGCAGTATCCCTGAATTCCTGCAATCATTGAACTTTTAAGTGTCTCTCTAGTTTTGTCTTTTCCATAATGTCATATATTTGGAATCTAACTATATGTTACTCTTTCAGACTGGCTTGTTTCACTTGGCAATATGCATTCATGGCTCCTCCATGTCTTTTCATAACTTGATAACAATTCTTTTTATTGCTGAATAATGTTCCATTTAATGGATGTATCACATTAAAGGATCTCTTGGTTGCTTAAAATTTTAGGCAATTATGAATAAAGCTTCTATACATATCTATGTGCATATTTTTGCATAGACATGTGCTCTTGTCTTTTTTGAGTAAATAACTAGGAGCACAATTGCTGGATTGTATGGTAAAACTTGTTGAGCTTTGTAAGAAACTGCCAGAATGTCTTCTAAAGTGTCTGCTTCACCAGCAATGAATGAGAGTTCCTAACTCCGCATCCCTGTCAGCATTTGGTGCAGGCAGTGTTTTGGATTTTAGTCATGCTAATCAATGTGGAGTAGTGTTTCATTGTTATTTTAATTCGCAATTCTCAAATAACATATGATGTTGCTCATATTTCCATATGCTTGTTTTCATTTGTAAATTTTCTTTGCAGAGGTAGCTGCTCATATCTTTTCTCCATTTTGTAACTTGCTTGTTTTTTTTTTCCTTTTTGTTGAATTTTATGTGTTCCTTTGATATTTTGGATATTAGAATTTTTAAGATATGTGTTTTATGTATTTTTTCCTAGATCATGGGTTGTCTTTCCTTTATATTAGCCATGATTTTCACAGAGCAGAAGTTTTTAATTTTAACCAATCCCAACAAAATATTTTTAATGTACTATACTTTTGTTGTTGTATCTATAATTCATCACCAAAATCAAAGTCAGCTATTTTTTTCCTGTATTATCTTCTAGAATTTGTATATCTTTGCATTTTACATTAGGTCCATGATACATTTTGAGTTGAATTTTGTGAAATATGGGTATATTTTTAGATTAATTTCTTTTATGTGAATGTGCAGTTCTTCCAACAGCATTTATTGAAAAGAATACCATTTTTCCATTCAATTACTATGTTCCTTTTTGTTGCCTTTTTTGGCTGTTGAATGTGTTTACTTTATTCACAATAAAAATTCATTTTTGGAATATCATACTATTTTTTCATTTATATCAGGGAAAATTATTTCATGGAAGTGTGGAAGTTTTGCTCATAGTTTGATATCACAAAAACAAGAATTTTTCTCTCAGCTGTGATGAAATCACCTGCAGGAGAGACATGGTACTCTGGCTATTAATCTTGTGTGTCAATAAAGAACAATTTCACTCATTTAGCTGCCTTGTGTTTCTTTAGTATACATAAAATTATCAAAAGAAAATGACTGTACAAATTGTATAACTTCATATTCTTCACAGTTCTTTACAAAATAGAGACTGGAATTGCCTATTCATTTTTTGTTTGTTTTTTTAAATATTTATTTTATTTATTTATTCCCTCCTCATTGTTTGCACTCACTGCTCTCTGTTTCTGCTTTTCTTCTCTTTATGAGGTGCTGGGAACTGAACCTGGGACCTCCCATGTTGGAGAGAGGGGCTCAATTGCTTGAGCCACCTCAGGTCCCTGCTTTGTTGTGTCTCTCATTGTATTTCCTCTTTGTGTCTCCTTGTTGCATCATCTTGTTTCATTAGCTTTCCATGCCTGCCTGAAACACCAGTTTGCTATCTTGCTCATCTTCTCCAGGAGACACTGGGAACTGAACCCAGGACCTCCCATGTGGTAGGCAGAAGCTCAATCACTTGAGCCACATCCACTTTCCTACAATTGCATTTAATCTACAGATCATATGTGGGAGAATTGATGCATTAAGATTACTTAGGCTTTGAATCCATGAGTGTGGTTCATATCACATATATCTAGATCTTCTACAAATCCTGTAAGTAACAATTTAATTATCAGTATAGAGCTTTACTCATCTTCATTTAAAAATATTCTTCATTCAGAAAAAACAATTGTATATCTTATATTTTGGTGGTTTGTGGCTGCTTCTTATATTTCATTTTAAAATTGCTTGTAAGTATAGATAAATAAAATTGAATTTCATTTTTATTTTGTACACTATGGACTCCTATATTCACTAATTTATTAAAATCTTTATTAGATTAATAGTGGTTTTTTATAAACTATCATATAATCTGCAATAATATATATATTTTTTCCTTTAACCAACTTTTATGTATTTTTCTATTCTGTGATGAGACCCAACATCATATTCTTGATCACGATTTAGGGTAAAGCATTCAGTTTTTCAACATTTTGCATGGTGGAGCTATAGTAGTAAGAGACATCATCCTTGCCTGCTCACTGAAGACTTTCCTTCATTTATGATTCTTAGAGTGTTTTATGTAGTGTGAATTCTCACATGATCTATAAGTGTTGCTGTATCTATAAATTACTTCTCATGATTTTCACTTAATAACTTACCCAAAATGAATTATGTGGCACTACTCCTAGGAGTTTGGTCCTAGTAGTAAGGATTTTTACCAACTTACTGTTTGTTTTAGTGGTTATGCTTACAATAAACTTTTTTTAGCACACCAAGTCTGGTTAATAGCAAAATACTTGTACACACTGATTACAGACCTAGTATTTCTTTCTTGTGTAGATCAGTCAGTTTAAAGGATAAATTATAAATTAAGATATTTCCACATTGATCGCAGACTCATAATTTCTCTTCCATGTGATTTCTCTGGTTTAAGACTTAAAGAGTGGTAGATGAAGACTCTTACACTTTTTTTGCATTTACATTGTGAGTTCATTCATGTTGTATGTCATCAGACCAACAATGGAAGGCTTTGTTACATATATGGCATTTGTAATGATTCCTTTCAGTACAAATTAGTTTAGATAGTCTGAAGTAGTAATGATGACGTAAAGCTCTTCCATGTTGATTAAAAATATAGTGTTTCTTCAGGGTGAGTTCTCTGGTGTGGTAAAAGCTGAAATCTCTTCTTTATTAAAAACATTTGTAATGAATGATGTCATATCATCTAAGGTCACAACATTGCCTGAAGACATTGCAACATATATAGCATTCATGGACTTTCCCTCTAGTTTGATCTCTCTCATTTTGTCTAAAGATACAAAAATAAATTTAAGGTTTTCCTATATTAATGATATTTATGGATAATAGGTGTGAATTTTCAAGTGAAAGTTGAAATAGGTGTGAATTCACAAATGGAATTTTCTCAAGTTTTCTAATATTAGAATATTTAAAGGAGGATTTTCCACATTAATGACATTCATAGGATTTCTCTGCAGTGTGAGTTTTCTCATGTTTTATAAGTTGAAATTATCTACAGAAAGTTTTCTCACAAAGATAGCACTGATTTGGTTTCTCTCCAGGTAGCCCTCACATGTTATCTTAAGCCAGAAAAATTTGTGTAAGTTTTTCCACATAGATGACATTCATTGGATTTCTCTCCAGTGTAAATTCTCTCATGTTGTCTAAGGGTAGATTATTGACTGAAGGCTTTCCCACAAAGGTAGCATTCAGAATGTTTCTCTCCAGGGTTTATCCTTTCATGTCACTTAAGTTCAGAACAAAGGGTGTAGGCTTTCCCACATTAATGACATTCAGTGTTTCTCACCAGTGTGAGTTTTCTCATGTTCCCTAACATAAGAACATCTACTGAGGGCTTTCTCATATAGATGACATTCAAGGACTTTCTCTCCAGTGTTGATTTCACTGTATTGTTTATGGATAGAGGTTTGAATAAAGACTTTGCCATTAAGATGATATGAATATGATTTATTTGTACTGTGAATCTGCTTTTGTTGAGTAAAAGATGAATGGTAACTGAAGACTTTTCCAAAGAGTTTGCTGAAATAACAATCACTTCCCTTGTGAAATGACACATGTTGAGTCACTGTGGATATCTGAGGGAAATCTTATAAATCAATATATTTACAGGGATTCTTTGGAATTTGAGTTCCCAGTGATATAATGCTAGGGTTTTTTTCTTGAAAATATGTCATATGATTACCATTTAATGTTTAAATGCCACTTTCCATGCCCACTCACTAAGCAGTATTTTCTTTGTACAGAAGAATAGGCTCCTATAACACACCTGAATTCTGGTTTTAGAGAAATAGTTTTCTTCTGTCCAAAGTTCCTCTCTTTTCTTCAATTGGGAACATACATCTGATCTGCAAACTTGATATCACAATGAGACCAAATGGATGAAAATTTCCAGCATTACATCTCTGAATATCTTTTGCTGGGATGTGTCCATCATGGCTCACTCTTCCTGTGAAAAGGTTATAGCTACATCACTCAAGTTCACTAATTAAAGTGACTGTATAGTTAATAGCTAAGCTGACCACTGGCTGCCTCTAGGTTTGCATCACAATCAGAAAAGCAGTAGGTGAGCAAAGGTGGACAGGGATTGAGTAGTCCCAGAGAGATAGGAGACTCCACATTCAGTCGCATGGGAATGAAATCTTTGTGACAATGTTCTTCTGTTAATGATATATTTACTACATTTAAGTGGGTTTATTTGTAGGGCATATATACTTGTCTATCTTTTAACCAATAACAACCCATCTTGATCACAGTAGCTTTATTTTAAGTACAGAAGTTGGGTAGTGTCAGCCCTAGAACATAAATTTTTCTCATTAATGTTATTTTCTTTTTCACTCATGTCATCAATATTTTTGTCATTTGGATTAAATAGATGAACAGATTGTTTCTCAGCCACATGTAATCTTAGTAAATCGTGTTCCCAAATATCTTTTGAAAACTGCTTTGATTTTTCAACACCCCAAAACAGGATCATAAAAATAATATTAATCTAGAAAACTTTCAAGAAAGCACTTACATGTAAAATCATTTTTAATTTTTGCCAGAGAACCCATGGAAGATGACAAAATTTATTATTTTTCTCCTTAAGAAAAAAAGCTACTGAACATAATGAGATTTGTTTGATGTGTATCTATTGCCTTGTTAAATGGGAAGAGTTCTTACCTGGTAAAACAATGAAAAAAGATGTTTTATTTTCCCTTTAGAAGATCAGCAATAATAAATATTCAAGGACTGAGAAAATTTGAAAAGTTATCATTTTTAATCACTTATGCTATAATTAATTCAAGCAAGAATCAGGAATGGATGCTATAAATCATTAAGGGAAGTGTTTTAAGTGAATGAGATAATCTCATAATGACATGATTTCAACTTTGAATTACATTCTCTATATTTATAATGGAAAAATTGATGGTTACCTCCCTAACCAAGTGATCAAAATTATTATCAAAAAGAGTCACACCACTTGTCAATATGTGCCTACTGATGTATTATGTTTAGTAAAACACATCGATTTTGAAGTATTCTTTTAAAAAATATTTAACCTGAACATAACCAAGACTCAGACCTAACTTCCAGGTTACATGAAAACAGAGCAGTTCTGTGGAGAAAATACTGGAAAAATCCAGAATGTGGAACATTTTGCAAAAGAGGGCCCTGGACTTTTCAAAATGTCAAAACTATGGGTAAAAAGTTCAAATGAGATTCTTTGATTAAAAGAAAACAATGCAAAAAAATTATATAAAGAATGACCACTGGTGACCACTTAGAGACAAAACAAAACAAAAACAAAACCAACACCAAACAAACAAAAAACTCTTGTGTTACTTCCTCTTTAACATCCCTCTTTAGTTTTCTCTTAATATCTTCTGAAATTTGAAATGTCCAACAATGCAAGTGACCTAGATAACTAATGAATTTCCTAGTTCTTTACATTTGTTCCAAATAAAATAAAGCCTACCTGCCCAAATCTGCCCTTCTAAGACATACACACCCTCATCTAATCGATGAGTCAAGGTAAATACCTTTTTTGTCTACCAAAATCAATTGCCATCCTTAGAATTTTGAAGCTTCTTCCATTTTTGTAAGAGATCCAGATTCCTTGCAGCAGCAATGTTTTGGTTATGCGGAAACTCTATAAGCTTCCCTCTCAGCCCTGCCTTTGCAGTGTCCCACAGGTTTTGATACATTGTGTTCTCATTTTCATTCATCTTAAGATATTTATGGAATTCTCTTGCAATTTCTTCTTTAACCCACTGATTATTCAAAAGTGTGTTGTTTAATCTCCTTTTATTTATGAATTTTCCACTTTTCTTTCCATTAATGATTTCCAGCTCCATTCTCTTATGATCAGAGAAAGTGTTTTGTATAATTTCATTTTTTTTTAATTTATTGAGGCCTGTCATTTGACCCAAAATATGGTCTATCCTGGAGAAAGTTTCATGGGCACTTGAAAAAATGTATATCGTTCTGTACTTTGCTGTAATTATCTAAGTCTAGTTCATTTATCATATTATTCAAGCTCTGTTTTTTTTTTACTCTGTCCAGATGTTCTATCCAATATTGAGAGTGTTGTATTTGTCACCAACTACTATTGTAGAGATATCTATTTCTCCCTTCAGTTTTGCCACAGTGTGCCTCATGTCTCTTGGGGCACTCAGGTTAGGTGTATAAATATTTATGATTTTTATTTCTTCTTGAGGAATTGCCCCTTTTATTTAAATGTAATGACCATCTTCATCTCTTATAGCAGTTTTGCATTTAAAATCTTTTTTGTCTGATATTAGTATCCCTACTCCAGCTCTTTTTTAGTTACTATTTGCATGGAATATCTTTTTCCAACCTTTCACTTTCAACCTGGTTATTTCCTGATGTCTGAGGTGAGTCTCTTTTGACAGTATATGGATGGCTCATATTTTGTTTATCTATTCTATCTGTCTACGACATTTGATTGGGGAGTTCAAGCCATTAATATTCAATGTTATTACTGTAAAAGCATTATTTACTTCATCCATTTAGTCCTTTTGCTTTCTGTTGTCAGATCATACACTCTTTTCACACTTTAATTTATTCTTCCTAATAATCTTCAAATCTGCATTCTTCTCCAAGTCTCTCAGCCTTCTTTTTGTTCCTTTTAGGCTGCAGCACTCCCTTTAGAATATGTTATAATTCTTATCTTTTGGTAACATACTTTCTCAGTTTTTGTTTCTCTGTGGAGAGTTTAAACTCACCTCATTATTCAAGAACAGTTATTCCAGATACAGATTTCTTGGCTAGAAGTTTTTCTCTTTCAATACCTTAAATATATCATACACTTTATTCCTGCTTACATTTTTTTCTGAAGAGAGGTCCACTCTTATATTTATTGATTTTCCCTTGTATGTGATGCTTTACTTTTCTCTTGCTGCTTTCAGAATTCTCTCTTTATCTCTGATATTTGTCACTCTGAATAGTAGGTGTCTTGCAGTATGTATATTTGGACTTATTGTGTTTGTTGTACATTGTCCTCTTGGATATTGATATTTATGTCTTCCATAGTGGTGTCCATTTTTCAGTCATTATTTCCTCAAATGTTCTTTCGACCTCTTTTCCATTCTCTCTTCCTTCTGGAACACCTATAACAAAGTTGTCTGTGCTTTTCACATTTCAATCAATTCTCTGAGACCCTGTTCCATTTTTCCCATTCTTTACTCTTTCTATTCTCCTGCCCTATCCAGTTTAGATGTTCTTTCTTTGAAATTACTAATTCTGTCTTCATGAATTCAATTATGTTGTTATGCACCTCTAAAATATTTTTAATTTCATCCATCATGTTATTCATTCCGATAAAATCTATTACTTTTCTTTGTAGGCTTTCAAATTATTCTTTATACTCGCCCAATGTCTTCCTTTTTTAATTTAATTTTTATTTTTTTAAAGATACTTATATTACGTAAATGTTACATAAAAAATATAGGGATTCCTATGTGCTCCACTCACCACACCTCCCCCATATTTCCACATTAACAACATATTTCATTAGTGAGGTACATTCATTGCAATTGATGAACACAGTTTGGAGCATTGCCACTTATCATGGATTAAATTTTACATTGTAATTTACACTCTCATATCCAATACTGTAGGTTATGGCAAGATATAAAATAGACTGTATCTGTCCTTGTAATGTCATTCAGGACAATTCCCAAGTCCTAAAAATGTCCCCATATTAAAACTGTTTTTCCCTCTCCCTTGCCCTCAGAACCTCCAGTGTTCACTGCCTCCACATCAATGATACAATTTCTTTCATTAGTAGAATCACAATCAATCTATAGCAGAATATCAGTAAGTCAACTTTAGTCCATAGTTCATTCTCCAATCCTGAAGATGCTGGGATCGTATTGTTCACTCCACCTCTAATTAAGTGGGGGTTGTGATCCCATAGGCCCAATGGATGAGACTCTCTTGCTTGCAGTTGTTGACGCTTTTGGTTCCTTGGTATGGTAGTTGTCCATCATCACCTCCTTATATTAGTATTCCTGGGTGAGACCAATGACCTGGAGATTAAGTGTTACAACCCCATTGAGATTCAGGGCCCAGCTGGCACATGGACAGCCCAAAGATTTAAGTCCCTTGGATGTGCACTTACCAACTCTAGTACTAATTATGGGTTCAGATAGAAAGATAGAATAGACACGTGTAGATAAACCACAATGGAGTTGATCTCTGTCACACTGGAGAACATAAATTCTAAAGTAGGTCCCACTGGCAAGGCATGAAACTCCTGAGCTATCTGCCCTGACTATAGTGTCTGGATATCTCCAGAGCCCTCAGTAGCACTGCTATTTGGGATAGTATCTACTTTGGCAGTCAAAAGAGATCCTGCTGAGATGTGCATAAGTGCAACCTCTGGAATGAACTCTTGACTCACTTTGAAGTCACTTAGGCATATATGCTCAATTGTATTTACCTTTTTCCCCCTTTTGGTAAAGGTCTTTTTCTAGTTGCATTGCTAGTTGGTTCTTGGTAGTAATTCATTGGTGCCCGGAAGGCTCATCCCCAGAAATCATGTCCCACAATGGGGGAAATGTAATGTATTTACATGCTGAGTTCGGCTTAGAGAAAGGCCACACTTGAGCAACAGGAGGCACTCAAGAGGCAAATCTTATGCACCCTATAATACTAGGCTAAGTATCAATTTCAAGATTAAAGGTTCATAAGCACAGTCATCAATATTGAGGCCTCATCAATGGACCATGGGCCATCCTCCTTCCCTAGTCATTGTCTCTGTACTTGGGGGATTCTTGCTGATCTATTAAAGAATGTGGCAGAGCACCCCAGGATGGGAATTTCCTATTTCTTCAGTTATTGTGTGAATCTCCCCCCACCATGACAATGCCCAATGAATATTCGAACACATTTATGTGCCTTAAATGTATGCCCAGGTAAGCTTCCTCCCATGTATCCCCCATTAATGATACCCTACCCCAGCAATCCTCGCTTGCCACAATTCTGACCTTTCTGTGATCCAAAAGTTCTTCAAAAATGAAGCCAATAAAATAGCCAAATACAATTAATAAGAAAATGAAATAATAATGATAGATTTTTTAAAAAAGAAATAAAATTTAAAAATAAATAAAAAATATAAATTTGGGATAAAAAATAATGAAAAGATAATTTTTTTTACTTTGCCTTTCATCACTGTAAGATCTTTTGTCCTATATATACAGTGACATTTTCTTCCATTTATTCCCCCAGTGTCTTACTTTTTTTATTTTGTCTTCAAAGAAGATTTAGGTTAGAAAAATGACATATACCAAAGAAAGGGGACTCCCATATACCTGACATTCTGCCCCTTCCCCTATTAATAATGTTTTCTATGTGGATGTTATGTTTGTTTCACCTGATATACAAATATTGAAACATAGCTACTAACCATGTTCAATGGTTTACATTATGGTTTACATTTTGGACCTTACAGTTTTAAAAATTTTGATGTAATTTAACATGGCCTGTATCCATCATAGCAAGGTAATGTAGGACATTTCCATCATCCCCAAAATGTCCCCTCTTCCATCTACTCTATTCCTTCCTCCCACTCCCTTTGTGACTCATGGCAAAGACCAGGCTTCACTCCTTGAAGGACATGATTCATAGTTATTTACTGGGGGCTTGACACACTGGTCTGTCCTTCCCTCTCCTAGGGACTTGGGAATTCCCTATTGTCCTAGGGATTTGGGAATTCCCTATTATGCACCACCCATGACCTCAATAGACTCCTGCCCCTCTATTAGAGAATATAACAGGCATCATCAGGTTGGGAGTTCACCACCTTGTCACTAATTGCGTGGTTCTCCACCCACTGATATAACACACTATGGCAAGATGAACACATGCACACTCCCTAGAAGCCTGCCCCAGGTGCACAATATCCTGAATGCCCACCATATCCATCACCCTAAACCAATAACCCTCACTTGCCTTATTGCCAAAGAGCATTCTCAACATTGTAGTTTCAACCATGTACCTGTCAATTTCCAGTGTTCACCTGCTCCCTCCTGCAACCCTCTCTCCAGTTCCATGGACAGTCCAACCCACCCTCTCTACTCCACTGCCCTGACAAACTAGCATCACCCAACCCAACAGTATCATTATATCACAGTCATGTCCCTCCATTGAAGAACTACAAACTTTCACCTTAACACAGATTTTGTCCATATGGGTGTTGGCTCAAAAACTTCTTCTCTCTTCCTATTTTCTGTAAACCTATCTTCCAGACTCTAGCTCTGTGAGTCTTTTCAATTTGCTTAATTAATATCATTGAGGTTAGGTAAAATATGTTCTTCAGTGCCTGACTTACTTCTCTCAACATAATGTCCTCAAGATTCATCCATTTGACCACGTGGTTTAATAACGTATTCCTTCTTACAGTTGGGTAATATTCTATTGTATGTATATACCGCAATTTGTTTATCCATTCATCTGTTGAAGGACATTTGGGTTGATTTCAACATTTGGCAATAGTGAATAATACTGCTATGAACATTGGTGTGCATATATCTGTTCATGTCCTTGCTTTAAATACTTCCAGATATATATCCAGCAGTGGAATTTCTGGATCATATAGCAGTTCTATAGATTTTTGAGGAACCACCAAACTGTCCTCCACAATGGCTGCACCATTCTACATTCCCACTAGCAGTGGATGAGTGTTTCCATTCCGCCACATTTTCTCCAACACTTGTAGTCCTCTGATTTTTAATAACCCCCAGTCTAATGGGTGTAAGATGATATCTCATTGTAGTTTTGATTTGCATTACCCTAATAGCTACTTATGTTGAGCATCTTTCACGTGCTTTTTCACCATTTGTATTTCTTCTTTGGCGAGGTGTCCATTCATATCACTAGCCCATTTTTTAAATGGGTTGCCTTTTTATTTTTGAGGTGTAGGATTTCTTTATATATGCTGGATATTAGGCCCCTATCAGATATGCAGTTTCCAAATATTCTCTCCCTTTGAGTAGGCTGCCTTTTCATTTTCTTGATAAACTCCTTTGAGGTGCAAAGGTTTTTAATTTTTAGGTCTCATTTATCTATTTTTTCTTTTATTGCTTGTGCTTTGGGTGTAAAGTAAATGAAACCATTTCCTAATACAAGATCTTGTACATGATACTCTACATTATCTTCCAATGTCTCTATGGTTTTGGCTCATATATTTAGATATTTAATCCATCTTGAGTTAATTTTGTATAAGGTGTGAAATGTTGTTGCTCTCTCGTTCTTTTGGATATGGATATCCAGTTCTCCAAGCACCGTTTGTTGAAGAGGCCATTCTCCCTCGGTTGAATGGGCTTGGTGGCCTTGTCGAATATCAGTTGACTGTATATGCAAGGATCTATACCAGAACTCTTAATATGGTTCCATTGGTCAGTATGTCTATCATTTTCCAATGCTATACAGTTTTGACCACTGTAGCTTTATAGTACGTTTTAAAGTTAGGTAGTTGATTCCTCCAATTTCATTTTTCTTTTTCAATATGTCTTTGCTCTTTGGGACCTCTTGCCCTTCCAAATAAATTTCATATTTAGTTTTTCTAATTCAGTAAAAAATGCTGTGTTGATTTTTATTGGGATTGCCTTAAATCTGTAGATTAGTTTGGGTAGGATAGACATCTTAATGATGTTTATTCTCCCTACCCATAAACAGGGAATATTCTACCATTTATTTAAGTCTTCTTTGAGTTCCTTTAACAGTGTTGTGTAGCTCTCTGCATATAAGTCATTTACATCTTATTTAAATTTATTCCTAGTTATGTAATTCACTTATTTGCTCCTGAAAATGGGAGGTTTTTCTTGATTTCCTCCTCAGATTGTTCATTATTGGTGTACAGAAAATCTATTGATTTTTGAACATTGATCTTATAACCTGAAACTTTACTAAACTCATTTATAAGGTCTAGAAGCTTTGTTTTAGATTTCTCAGGACTTTTTAAGTATAGGATTATGTCATCTGAAAATAGTGCAATTTTTTCTTCTTCTTTTCCAATTTGGATGACTTTTATCTTTTCCTTGCTTTAGTGCTTGAGCAAGTACTTCTAAAACAACGTTAAATAAAAGCGATGACCGTGGGCATCCTTCCCTTGTTTCTGATCTTAGAGGGAAAGCTTTTAGCATCTCACCATTGAATATGATGTTAACTGTGAGTTTTTAATATATACCATTTATCGTGTTAAGGAAGTATCCGTCTGTTCATATATTTTTTAGTGTTTTTATCAGGAAATAGTGCTGTCTTTTGCCAAATGTTTTTTCTACATCTATAGAGATGATCATTTGTGTTTTTTTTTCTTTCAATCTGTTTATGTGGTGTATTACATTGATTGATTTTCTTATATTGAACCATCCTTGCATACCAGGGATGAAACACACTCGGTCATGTTGTATAATTCCATTGATGTATTGTTGAATACGATTAGCAAGTATTTTATTGAGAATTTTAGCATCTAGGTTCATTAGGGAGATTGGTCTATAGTTTTCCTTTCTTGTGGCATCTTTGGCTTTGGTATTAGGGTGATGTTGGCATCATAGAATGAGTTAGAAAATGTTCCCTCAAATTCTATTTTTTTCAAGAGTTAATAACTCATGATTATTATTATTTTCTTTGGCTTCTTCATTTCTCTCACTCACACTCTGGGGAGTTTTGAAGCTGTGTCCTGGATTGCTGTACCCCAAAGCAGGTCTCCAAGGAAGCCTCTGGCTCTTTCTCCACTGTTTTATTGAGAGCTGAGCCTTATCTGCCTAACCTATCAGCCATATTTTCACAATTCTCTATCCTAGTGTCTTCTTAATATCTGTTAACTCTTTAATCATATTTTTCTCAATTATTTGAATTGATTTAGGAGATTTATGTTATTGTCAAATACTTTATCTTGTCAGGATATTTGGCTTGTTCCTTTGGCTGGGCCATCTCTTCCTGTGTCCTATTATGGCTTGAAATTTTTAGCTGCTGTCTAGGCATCTGAATGTGTTTATGAATTTACTCTGATGGTCAATTTCTCTCTCTTGCCTTGTGTGTTTTTCACAATTCTTTGATTTTTGGTTCAACTTACTCTAAGTTTTGAAAGTTGCCCAGTTTAATTTATCAAAATTGTGCCAGGGACTCACTAATGGGATATAGAGTTTTCCCACTGGTGGAGCTAAAGAGAGACATAAAATCAATTTTTTTTCTTGCAAATTCCTTGTGGGCTAGCAGATTTTGCTCATTGGCAAAGCTTTCCACAGGGGTGCTTCTTTCAACTTCCTATTTCAGAGCCAAGATTCATAGCCAGCTCTGCTGAATGAATTCATTGAAGAGAAGCCCTTTGGCACTCCCTTTCTTTTCCCTTGTAACAACTCATAGGAAGGAAAATGTCTGTTCCCCTCCCAGTTGGCTGCAATGAGCCAGGTTTTTTATCCAGACTTTATGTTTTGAACTTGGGCAATTGGAGCCCTTCCCAGTGGTGTGGGAATTTAATAACTCACATTTTTGTTTGTTTGTTTTGGGTTCCTCATCTCTCTGTCCCTCTCCCCCTTGCAAGTTTCACAGAATGTACTTGTCTGCTGACTTCCAATGCAGGTCCCTTGAGGAGCTTTTGGCCCTTTCTTTGCGGTTTTTGTGAGAGTTGAACCCAGCCTGCCTACTCCAATGCCGTCTTCATAGAACTCCTCCTCAGGTTTCCAAATTAATTTTTAATAGAAATTTAATTGCCACCAATTATTGAAATATTGAAAATAAAAAGATATATTTCAGGGATTGAAGGAATATGGACACATTTCAGACTTTTATCATGATTATTAATTTTTAAACCTTTTATATTTTGAAATACTTTCAAACTTACAGGAGAGTTAACAAAAATAATACCAAACCAATGCAAAGAACTCCAAGAATTCCCCATCCCTACAAATACACACATGCACTAATTTTAACATTTACCTAATTTTATCATGCCACATTTGCCATATCATTTTACGTATCCATCAATCTATAAATTTCTCTATCTCTCCATTTATCTGTCTGTCTGTCTATCCATCCACCAATCCATTTTCTGCACACAGGAGTTTAGGTTGTATACATCATACTATTTGAAATTTATACTGTCATGGACTTTTCCTGAGAATCAGGGTATTCGCTTATGTAACCACAATATGAATAGTTAACTATTTCAAAAAATTTATCATTGATATAAAGCTTACAATCTGTACCCAATTTTTTTCATGTCTTCTTGAATGTCATTTTTGGCCTTATCTTCTCCCTTATTATATCCTATCCATAGTCATATATTGCAGTTAATAGTTATTTTCTCTTTACTTGGTCAAGGTTTTATTAAAAATTTATATATAAACACACACACACACACACAGAACATAAACTTTCCCATATCAACCACTCCCAAGCACAGTGAGTTCTCAAATATTTTCTGTTTTTTTACTGTCACCACTTTCCATTACCAAAACTTTGCCATCTCCCAAAACAGAAATTCCAGAACCACTATACATTAATTCTCCACACCCCTAACCTCCTCCACTTTGCTAGCTGTGTTGTAATATCTTCCTCTGTAAGCTTACATATTCTCTGTTATATTCTATGTAGTTAAGATGGGGCTTAAATTTAGCATATATGTCTATAAAAATCTTGTTTGCTTAGCTATTATCTTAACCTCAATGGTACACTTAAACTATATTCACATATCCCTCTGTCCCCAACCTTTATGTAGTTCTTTTCAGCAATTACATATTATATATTATGAGTCCAAAAACACTGCTTTAATCATTATGTCTTGTGGATTTTCCTTTTCAATCATACAGGAAGTAAAAAAGTGGAATTACACACCAAAACACAACAGTACTGGCTTTCATGAAATTGACCCATGTTGTTAACCTTGCTGGATATCCTTATTTCTTCAAGTAACATCCTTGTATTTTCTGGTGTCTTGTTTTTCATTCTCAAGAACTTTCTTTACCATTGCTTTCAGGGCAAATCTCCCAACTTTTCTGAAGAAGAGCTCTCTGTATTTCCTTGTACACATAGGAGAATTTCTGGGCTGGAGGGTCCCTTAGGCCACCATCAGATTAGTACAGACATACATGCTTCCAATTACTGTGCTCCCTCCAGAAACTTGAACAAGGATCAACACAGTGAAACCTAGCTCCATGCCAAGCTGCTGTCGGAGTTTGGAAGGGGAAAGTCAGTGTGCCATGTGATACCACAACTTTTTACATGTCTTTTAATTTCCCAGTGTTCATTCTGTTACTCAAGTCTTTTAACTGTTTTCAGGGGCTTTGAGAAAAGTGTTTCTTTCAGTCCATGCTAGTTATTCAAAGCTTCTGTCTGGGGACAAAGTCTAACTCCACTGTCTTGGTCAGGGTCAATTTGATTATTTTTTATGAAAATAGGCTCATGATATTCATACATTGATTACTTTTATAATGAAATATAAATATAGAGTCATAATGAACTTGGGGTGTCCATTTCATAGCAGGAGGAAGGATAAAGTTAAGTGAACATAAGTTCCTTAAAGATGAAACTTTTCTAGATAAGGATGTTAAATTAAAAAGGCAGTCTTTATGGGATTCAATACTGAGTTATAAAAAGATTAATTACTTTACCATCAGAATGTTGGCTCATTCTGAGGATCAGAAAACTAAAACTTCTTTTATTGAGAGTTTAATTTTTCATTTATTTTTTGGTGGGGATAGATCATTATATACTATGAGAAATATCTGATATTCTCCAAGCAAAATGCAATTCTACTTGCTGCTACATCTCACACCAATTTGTAACTATTTGTTCTTCACCATGCAGAAAGATTAAGTGAATCAGCTATTCATTTAGATCACAGGAAGGATGAAAAAGCTCCCAAAGGCTATGTTCTGTTGAGGGATATGTTCTTATCTACATTTCAATGATGGAAGCAACTATAATGCATATCCCTGTGCTATATCCTTATTGTGTCTTTAATCCTGCAGTTGTAGAAAGGTAAATGCAAAGAGAGCAAATTTAATTGAATTCTCTAATGCAAAACACTCAATATTAATTTCCAGGTTAACAGTATCCTGTACTTTGAATTTTTCTCACATACATAAGCACCTGTTTTGGTACTCATCCAGGGTTTTGTACAAATGGTAACATTCTTTATTTTTAGTACAAAATATCCTAGCATCATTCAAAATAAATTTAAAATGTGGAAAATATTTTCCTAATAAATGGTGGAATTACACAAAAGAATGGAGTTGAAAAATTAAGACACAAATGTATAGCTCACTGTCACTGTGGATCCAAGCAAGATGTACAGGAAATCCTTAGTAGCACATGCTGGGAGGGAAATTAGTTTATAGTTTGACAGTGAATTCACAATCAATTTTGGAACAGTAACTGAAATGCAGTAAAGGTCTATGAGGGACAAATTGCCTAGAAAGAAGTACATTGGAGAGTGTAGTGGTGGGTCATTTATAATTACAGCAACAGTGAGAAAATTCCTAATCAGCCCTCCCAGATACATAATTAAGAACATGGGGCCTTGGAGGACTTGCGGTTCTTGGTGGTGGTGATATCCATAAGGTGGAATTCTGTGAAAATGGTAAGATTGCCCATTTCTCCTAATATGTTGTCATTTCCCTGTAGTCAAAGAATAAAATGATAAGAATGTAATTAAACAAAATGTAGATAATCCACACAACTTACAAATATAATGCCACAATTGGTATGCTTCTTATATGGAATTCATCTTTGAGGAAATGGACAAAATACAGTACTTTGAAGTCAATGATTTCACATATTTCCTTTTTTATCCTTTTTTTCCCAACTCTACTGGTTAATTTCAATATTCATAAGATCAGGTAATCTAAATATATCAAATGATTTAAAATTAAATCAAGGCCATTAACCCTTCATTTATTCTGTCAGATTTACACTATTTTAGTAAAATATCATTTCCAACTCTTCCAGGAAATACTCACCAGCTATTTTCTCATGTACAAGCTGATGAAGTTGATTGCTAATATCTTCCCATCTCTGGTCAGCTGAATAAATATTGGTTTCTGTAACACAGTTAATGAATTCGTCTGAGTCTTCTTAGAAAGCTTTTGATCCAAAGGAAACCAGGTAGATTATGCTTCACTAAACATTCATTTCATTTGTTCTAAAAGACGAGCATATGAACCTTTCCTTTCCTCCTTTGCAGCAATTTCCCAAGAAAACCAAAGAAAAAATAAAGAATTATCTACAAATTCTGATGCATTTCAATCTTATGTTGCAGTGTTTATCAGATTCCCTTTCTATAGTTTACCTTCTCACTTTCAAACAGTATCTAAAAAAGCATCCACCTGAGATTTATCCTCCACAAAGCATCCTTCCTCCCATCATGCAAGAAATACAACATTTAGTGAGGGACTAATTTTCTGTCCAGATATATTGGCTATGTGGATTTCTAGATTTACTGAGATCCTCTCATTCAAAATAGCTATTGTAACTAATACTATTTTACTTCTGCTTGTCTTGATCATGCCAAACCATAAAGAAATCCTGTTTTATTCTTAATTATGATTAAATTCTAAAACTACAAATTTTGAAGGATATAATTTCAGAACTATATAATTTTATATGTGGAGGAATTATAATGGAGTGGTAATTACTGAAATGGTTAGATTTTGCTTTTTATTATTATAAATTTTATATATAATCCATTTGTAATGACAAAATAGTACACTATTTGACTAGTATTTTACATGGACAATGATTTAATAAAGTTGACTTAATTCATTGATTATATTCATATGAATTTTTAGCACTTTTGCAAAATATTTAGGTCAATCATTTTTCTATAATTTCTATTATGCATATTTTTTCTTTCACCCTCAATCAAAAAAAAAATACATACTCATTTGATGCTACTTATCTGAGGGTTGGTTATTGGACAGAACCAAATTTCCAGGTGATTTTTAAATTTCCTTTACCAAATCACACACTTTTGTTTATCCTAATAACTCTGATTCTTATCCTCCATCACTTCAGATTATATTGTCACAGTCAGTATGCTAAATTCTCAAGTTTCTCTGGGCTAAATACACCGTATATATTCCAATTCTGCATGCATCAAGATATTTAAATGCAAAGCATTTGGTGTCACGAGAGAGAGAGAGAGAGAGAGAGAGAGAGAGAGAGAGAGAGAGAGAGTTCATGATTTGTCCCTGCTCCTTATTAATTCAGGAGTATTTAGTAATTTCTTCACAATTTTACATATGGTAAAAAAACCAGAAAGTGTGGGCTACCTATATCTCATTTTTAAAATATATGAAATACAAGAGTATATTATCAGTCTCCATAGAGAGTAGGTAGTTCCCAATACCTTAAAAATAAATATGAGACTATTCATGGTAAAAAAATTCATTGTACGTCTTGAACTATCTGTTCATATTATAAGGGGTATTTTTGTTTATAAGGATTGATTTCCATGAAATTCTTTGGTAACTCATGGTTGCCTTTTAATTTCTTAGCTGTCATTTATAATATTCAAGTAATATTTAATTCAAAGTGCTTATGCTACCTCAATTTCTTGGTAATTTCTGTATCACTATATTTTCAGTACTGGAATACAGTAAATGGACTGCATTTATATCATAAGGTACCATTTTTAAAACTAATCACCTATAATAAAAACAGAAACAGAAACTTTCAAACTCTCTGTAATGATCAATGTATAATAAGGTGCAGAAACAGTTAAGTGTACTAAAGGTCTTGAGAAATATAACAGCTATGTCAGTGATTTTTCTTTAGTCCTTTTAAAGAAACACATAAATTAAAGCACAAAAATATACCTGAGATATTAGGAAATATGTTCATCTTCTGAAAGTGAATATTTCTTTTGCCTAGTTTGAGACATTTTACAAAATCTCTGCTTTAGCTTCATACTTCAAGGAGTCACTTCTCGAGGAAATTCATATTTACCCATAAATTATAGTTAAAATTGTGCTTCTAGATTCTGTATAAGTATTGTTATTCTTTAGGGGTGACACATATGGTCATACCTCTCAGGAGCCCTAGGGTACTAGTGATTACACCACCTAGAGAAGCCAATTTTCTTCCAACTTCTGAATGATAAGGATTCTTTGAGTGAACTCTAAAGATTAGTTAAATTTGTAATAGTGCTTATTAACAGTAAGATTAGCAAATGATTTTTTGTTAAACTTAACAAAAGAGTTTTCAAAATGTTTCATAATCACTGTTTATTCAATATATTTTTAATTTTTTGTCAGATTATAAATATAATTTATTCACATTATAGTAAATCCATAAAATCATGCAATGCCCATAAAATTTTATTTTTAAGTGTTTAGAGTAAAAGTATGGCATGAAGGAAAATCGTATAAAGTAAAATAATTATCAAGAAAAATAAACAAATTGACCAGTAGTTACTAAATTCAATAAAAATGGGATTCATTTTAGAATATATTATGAAACAAAAGCAATTAAAAGAGGCTGTGGCATATAGTAGGACTCTTACCAAAATTGCTTTGAAGTGATCCTTGAATGTGGTAGATGACAATGATGTTAGGTAAATCTCAGAATGTGAATTACTACCCCTACAACCAGTTCAGAGGAAAGTTGCCCATTTATCATTTTTCAGAAAATGCATATTAATTGTTGCCAGTAAAGAGAGTATCAGAATATGGCAGGGGCTAAGAAGAACTTAAGAACATTGATTCTACACTTTGGATAGGTTATATGATATGTGAATATATCTCAATGAAACTGCTGAATAAATAAAATAAATAAATAAATGTGCAAGAATAGCCAGAAATAGCAACTATGTACAGCAGGGGAAGCATTGAGTTAGAGAGGTAAAGAATTTTCTTGTTTGATTTTCTGTTTTTTGCTTACTATTATTACTGAAATAATGAAAATTCTCTAATGCTGATTGAAGTGATGAATGCAAAACTATAAGATTGTACCAAAAATTATTGATTGTACATTTTGGATGAATTTTATGTTTTATTAATATGTATGAATAAACTTGACTTGTTTTAAAACAAAGAATGTCTTGGAAATGAATGCTCAAAAAATAAAAGCCTGGGATGTGGATGTGGCTCAAGCAGTTAAGTGCCTGATTCCCACATGGGAGGTCTCGAGTTCGGTTCCAGTTCCTCCTGAAAACAAAGACAAACAACAAGCAATCAAATGAAAAAAACCAACTCAGGAAAGTTGATGTGGTTCAGTGGTTGATCACCAGTTTCCCCTTACAAGGTCATGGGTTCAATCCCCCTCTGCTGGTACCTAAAAAATAAATAGAAGTTCTTATACACAGCTACAGGTTATCAATACAGTTATAAAAGTTGGTAGGGAAAGTTTGGCAAGTAGAGGTAAAATGTCAAATCTGTGAAAGCAGAAATTTCCCTTGACTTACTATAGGATATTTTGGGCTTCACCAGAAACACTCAGAAATGATTTCAAAAAGTCCATGTACACCTTGACCAACTTTCATAATTACTCCATGTTCTCAGTCTTTATACATGAATTTTTGGCAAAAAAGCAAATATATGAAGGGGTGCTCAGCTTTATAGAGGCTACAAAATTGTCCTAATGTGGCAAGGATATTTAATGTGAAACAAAATGGAACTATTATGGTTGGTCATCTGGAGATGATAGAGGAAAAATGATAGCCAGGCATCTAATAAAGCCATAGTATTATTTTTGTGAAATAAAGCACTCAGAAGAAAGTGATTTTGGGAAAAAACATACAAAATTTTATTACCTGAACTTTCTTGAAATATGACAGAACATAATTTAATAGCATTTACATAATCATGTGTTCTCATTTTTTTTTGTTTTTTGTTTTTTGTTTTTGTTTCAGGACTCTTCGTACTACATAAATTATAGAGGGAAGAATAGGTGTAATATGGGGACGTTTTTGGTACATTGGATTTGTCCTGCATGACATTGCAGTAATGGATACAGGCTGTTGTATATTTTGTCATAACTTACAAAATTGTGTGGGACAAATTGTAAACTCTAATGTAAACTGTAGTCCATGCTTAGTAGCAATACTTCAATATGGTTTCATCAATTGTAACAAATGTACCACACTAGTGAAGGATG
Organism: Cabassous unicinctus; assembly: GCA_029593785.1. Taxonomy (NCBI): domain Eukaryota; kingdom Metazoa; phylum Chordata; class Mammalia; order Cingulata; family Chlamyphoridae; genus Cabassous; species Cabassous unicinctus. The sequence continues at coordinate 9,249 of JAQZBX010022207.1, read as the reverse complement.
TTGTTAATGTGGGAAGTGTGGGAGGTGGAGGCAGTGGGGCATATGTGAATCCCATATATTTTTTGTAATAGTTATGTAATCAAAAATTTCTTTAAAAATTAAAAAAAATTATTATATAGAAAAAATAAAGATTTGTGTCCTCCACCCCCAGTGAAGGAATCATTCCTTGTGATTCCAGGAAAGAAATGAAGGTGGTAAATCTCTCTTCCCTCAATCCTATCCCATTTTTTGTTTGATTTCTGAGATAGTCATTCTGTTAAAAGAATTTTGAAAGTAAGGCCCTGGTTGTTTCTATTTGCTAATTTATAAGAATAGCAGAAAGGAATAGAAATGGGTAGAATGGAGTGGGGTCACGGAAGAGGCATTGATTGAGAAATACTGGATTGATTTCAATTCTCTAGAACAATTCACTTTGAAAAGATTTTGAGCACTTAATTTGTCCCAAATATTCAAGTGGATTCAGGAGAGACAAGATCAAGTAAAAACATCTTACTTTTCAGGGAGTTAATCTATTGGAGCACAGTGAATCTAATAAAGGAAAGTAGAATAAAATATGCACAATAAGAGATGATATTTTAACTCAAGGCTGAAAAGTAAACACTCCTTCAGCACTGCAAGATAAGAAACAAGAGCTAGCAGGAATTTGGATTTTATAGGTTCAGAAGTTCTAATCTTGTTTTGTTTGCTTGCGTTTTGATATTAAGGCCAAAACATCATGACCCTATTCTGCCTTCCCTCCTCCAGCCTCAGAACCTGAAGATTCACACCTCTACCCCACCCCTTACATAGAGAATAGAAAATGAGCAACAAGTTCCTGAAAATCTAGATATCAAAGGAAGCAAGATTTGGGTAATGCCTAATTGGGCCTGATGGCTGGTTTTGATTGGTCCACCAGCTAAGAAAGGTTTTTTTACATTTATAAATAGCTGGAAACAAGTGGAAGAATATTTAGTAACACAAATAATAATATGAAATTCAAATTTCAGTGTCCATTATAAAGGTTTTATTAGAACCTTAATCATTCTACAGGATAGACCACATGCTATGTCACAGAACAACCCTCAATGAATTCAGAAATGCTAAAATTATACAAAGTAATTTCTTTGATCACAATGGAATGAAACTGGAAATTAATAAGGGACAGACAATCAGAATAGTGTAAAAGAAATATGAGTTAAACAACACACTCATAGATAATCAGTGAGTCAAGGAGAAAATTACAAAAGATATCAGTAACTACCTTGAAACAAATGAAAATGAGAAGACATCATATCAAAATTCATGGGAGACAGCAATGAATGAGAGGGAACTTTATTGCCATAAATGCCTATATTAGAAAAGAAGAAAGAGCTGAAAACAAAGATCTCTCTGCACACCAGAGGAACTAGAAAAATAACAACAAACGAATCCCAAAGAAAGCAGAAAAAAGAAAATAACAAAGATTAGTGCAGACGTAAAGGAAATTGAGAATTAAAAAAAACACTAGAAAACTTTTTTTAAAAATTAAAAGCTGGTTCTTGCAGGAGAGTAATGAATTTAATAAAACTTTAGCCAAAATAACAAAGGAAAAATGAGAGAAGATGCAAATACATAAAATAAAATTTAGGGAAGTAATGTCACCACTGATCCCACATATATACAAAATAAGATAAGAGGTTACTTTGAAAAATTCTGTGGCAACAAGATGGATAGCCTAGATGAAATGGACAAATTTCTAGAAAGATACAAGCAGCCAACATTGATGAAAGAAAAAATTGATTAACTCAACAGATCAAAGACAAATAATGAGATTGGATTAGTTATCAAAAACCTCCCAACTAAGAAGAGCTCAGGACCAGATGGCTTCACAGGTGAATTCTACCAATCTTTCCAGAAAGAACTAACACCAATCCTGCTTAAAATCTTCTAAAAAATAGAAGTGGAGGGAACATTGCCTGTCTCATTCTAAGATGCTAACATCACCCTAATACCAAAGCCATATAAAGATATCAAAATAAAACTACAGAGCAATCTCTCTAATGATCCTGGGTGCAAAAATCCTCAAGAAAATACTTGCTGAATGTATTAGACAACAAATCAAATGAATTATACACCATGACCAAGTGGGTTTCATCCTTGGTATGAAAACATAGTTCAAAATAAGAAAATCAAACAATATTATGCATCACATTAACAGATCCACAGAAAAAATTCACATGATCATCTTTATTGATGCAAAAAAGTCATTTGACAAATAACAACAACATTTCCTGATAAAAAAAAGGAGAAAGATAGGATTAGTAGGATAGTTCCTCAACATGGTAAGGGATATATTTGAAAAGACAGAGCTAACATCATATTCAGTGGTGAAATGGTAAACACTTTCCCTCTAAAAATTGGAAGAAGTCAAGGATGCCCACTATCACTGCATTTATTTAACATTGCACTAGAAGTACTAGCTCAAGCACTTAGGCAAGAAAATGTTATAAAAGGCATCTAAACTTTAAAGTTAGAATTAAAAATTTCACTCATTGAAGATGACATGATCCTATACATAGAAAGCCCTGAAAAATATACAACAAAGCTACCAGGGTTGATAAATGAGATCAGTAAAGAGGCAAGATATAAGATCAAACTGCAAAAATCAGTTGCATTTCTTCCAACAATGAGCAGTCTGAGGAGGAAATCCAGAAGAAAATTGCCTATACAATGGAAACTAAAAGAACTAAACACCAAGGAAAAACTTAACTACAGCTGTAAATTACTTGTACACAGAAAAATACATAACATTGTTATTGAAAACCTAAGAAGGCCTAAATAAATGAAAGTATATTCCATGTACATGGATCGAAAGACTAAACATCATTGAGATGCCTGTCCTAACCAAATTGATTTACAGATTTAATGCAACAGCATTTTTACTTATTGGAAAAGCTAATTATGAAATTTATTTGGAAGGGCAAGGGGTCCCAAATAACCAAAAACATTGAAAAAGAAAAAAACCAAAATTAAAAGAATCATGCTACCTAAATTTAAAGCATCCTACAAAGCAACAGTGATGAAAATTCCATAGTATTGGCACAAGGATAGTCATATAAACAAATGGAAGTTAACTGAGAGTTATGATATAGATCCTTGCATATATGGTCAACTGATAACTGACAAGTCCACCAATACCACTCATCTGGGACAGAATGGCCTCTTCAAAAATGGCACTTTAAGATCTAGATATCCATATTCAAAATAATGAGAGAGGGTCACCATCTCAAGCCCTGTACAAAATTTACTCAAGAGGGATCAAACACATAAATATAAGAGCCAAGGCAATAAAGTTCCTAGAAGATTTTGTAGAAAAGCATCTACAAGATCTTGTAGTAGGAAATGTTTTCATAAACTTTACACCAAAAGCACAAGCAGCCAAAGAAAAAATAGATAAATGGAATCTCAAAATTAAAAACTTTTGTGCTTCAAAGGACATTTTCAAGAAAGTGAAAAGGTAGCTTATTGAATGGGAGACAATATTTGGGAACCATTTATCCAATAAGGGTCTTATATCCAGCATACTTAAGAAATCTTACATCTCAAAAATAAATTGACAAACAACCCTTAAAAAATGGGCAAGGGTTTGAATAGAAACTTTTCCAAAGAAGAAATACAAATCGCTAAAATGCACATGAAAAGATGCTCAACATCACTAGCTATCACGGAAATGCAAATCAAAACTAAAACAAAATATCATCTTATACTTATTTGACTGGCAGGTAATAAATTCAAAGAGAAATACAAATGTTGGAGACGATGAGGAGAAAAGGGAGTACTCATCCATTGCAGGTGGGAATGTAGAATGGTGTAGCCATTTTGGAGAACAGTTTGGTAAGTCCTCAGGAAGCTTATTATAGAAATGTCATATGATCCAGCAATCCCACTGCTGGGTAGATACCCAGAAGAATTGAAAGCAGGGACCCAAGCAGGTATATGCACAACAATGTTCATAGCAGCATTATTCACTATTGCCAAAAGTTAGAAGCAACCAAAGTGCCCATCAACAGACGAATGGATAAGCAAATTGTGGTATACACATACAATGGAATATTATTTGGCTGTAAGAAAGAATGCATTATTAATGCATTGAACTATATTGATGAATCTTGAAGATCTTATGTTGAATTAAGTAAGCCAGTCACTTAAAATGAAAGATTGCATGACATCACTGACATGTCTCAAGCAAATTGAGCAGATTCACAGAGCTAGAATCTGGAAGATAGGCTACCAGGAGACAGAAAGGTAGTAGAAGTATTGTAATCTGATGCTCAATAAGGACAAAAACTATTATAAGGCAGAAAGGGGTTATTGGGCATTGGCTGTGGGTGATAGTGGTGCAGTGATGTGATTGGCTTCAACAGCACTGTAATGTGAGGGGAAGGAGGGTGGTTTAGGGGATTTGGGTTGGTCTATTCCTGGAACTGAGTAGAGTGCTGGAGGAAGAAAGAGGTGAACTCTGCAGATTTGTATTTCTGAGGTTAAATCTACAAATTTGGGAATGTTCTTTTGGCAAAAATGGAAGGGAAGGGTTACTGACACAGGGTGTATTAGTCAGCAAAAGGGGTGCTGATGCAAAATACCAGAAATAGGTTGGTCTTTATAAAGGGTATTTATTTGGGGTAGAAGTCCACAGTTACCAGGCCATAAAGCGTAAGTTCTTCCCTCACCAAGGTCCATTGCCAGGTGTTGGAGCAAGACAGCTGCCGACGTTTGCAGGGTTCAGGCATCTTGGTTCCTCTCTTCCCAGGGCTGCATTTCTTTCCAGATTTAGCTCCTCTCTTTCCTCCACAAGGTCAGCTGTAGACTATGAGGCTCTCTAGGCTTTGCTTCTCTCTACAAGGCCAGCTGTAGACTATCAGACGAATGGCTTGTCTCTATCCGGGAACCTTCTCTCTATCCTCACGTCCAAGCTCTCTTGCTTCCCAGGGCTCCAGTTCAAGACTCCAATATCAAAACTGCTCCAACACTGTCCTTTGCTGTGTATTTTATCTTCGATTCCTCCACCCACCAAGGGGTGGGGCTCAACACCCTACTGACATGGCCCAGTCAATGCCCTAATCATAACTTAATCATGCCTAGATTGGCAGACCAGTTTACAAGCAATACCAATACTCAATAAAAGTAAAATATTGAAATCATACAATCTATCATCCCCAAAGACAATGGAATTAAGTTAAAACTCTATAACAGAGGGAGAATTATAAAACTCCAAAATATTAATCAATGTGATGGCTATTGGATGACTGAATCCCGGAAAGTAACTTGTTTCTCTTCCTGTTCCTAGGATACAAAGGAAAGAATTATATGTAAATTAAAAGGTAATGAGATGCAACCCTCTCTTAGCACCAAATTCCATTTCTTGTGCTCAAGAACATCCTGTTGAAGCAATGAAGTATGAGAACCAGCTTCAACCAATTGGCCAGACCTGCACAGAAGAAGCCCCTGGCAGTCCTCACTTCAACTTGCTTAATTAACATAGTAAAATTTCCACGCAGGGGTGGAATTATCTGCCCCTTTTTTGACAATGCAATAAATGTGCAAGTGTCATTTCCTTAACATACTAATCATACAATTATATAACTCAGTATGTATGTTCATCCATATGAATAGAAGCTAATGCATAATCAGAGCAAATGTTAAGTAGTAACTTATGTATTTAAGCAAGAGTAGAGCTACAGCACAGGGAGTCAGGTCTAAGTTGCTTCAGACCGACCTTGGCTCCTCTCTGCAGACATAATAAATGTCAGTTCTGCCTAAATCTTGATTTAAAATTTTTTTCCCTAGATGTCTCTGGTTAACCTTAAAAGACAAACTTTGGGGCCTAACAAATACACTTTTTTTTTCATTTTTATCTATATATTTTTAATTTTATTAAAGTGTATCATTCATACATGAACATACATAAATGATAAGAGTATACTAAATGTAGTGAACTTACAAAACAAACATGCATAACATTATACAGGGTTCCCATACATCAACCCACCACCAACACCTTGCATTGTTTTGAGACATTTGTTACAAATTATGAAAGAATATTGTTAAAATCTTTCTACTAACTATAGTTCATATTTTACATTTGATGTATTTTTCTCCCAACCCACCATATTATTATTAATAATTGATTTTTATGTTTATTTTTATATCTTGAGACCTTTTAAACTCACTAATTAGTTCCACTAGCTTTTTAGTTTTTTGTTGATTCCATTGGATTTTCTACTACATAAACCATAATGCCATCTCTGAATAAAAACAGTTTTGCTTCTTTCTTTCCAATCTGAGTGGCTTTTATTTCTTTTTCTTTCTATATTGCACTGGCTAGAATTTCCAATACAATGTTGAATATAATGGGTAGGAGTGTTGAATATAATGGGTAGGAGTGAACACGTTTGTATTGTCTGTAATCATAGTGGGTGGGGGAAATTCAGTATTTCAAAAATAAATATGATTTTTGATGTAGGAGTTTTATAATTGCCCTTTATCAAATTGAAGAAAATTTCTTCTCTTCTTAATTTTCCAAGAAGTTATATCATGAAGAGATTTTCAATTTTGTCAAAAGCTTTTCTGCATATATTGACATGATAATATGGTTTTTCTTTTGTGTATTACTATGGTAAATTACATGATTTGATTTTCAAATGTTAAACCCACCTTGCCTTACCTGGATAAACCTCACATATGCGAAATGTTTTGTCCTTTTTATACATTGTTGGATTTTATTTGTTTACATTCTATTAAAAACTTTTGAGCCTGTGTTCATGAGGGATATTGTTCAGTAGTTTTCCTATGCTATCTGTGTGAGCTTTTTTTTTTTAATTTATTTTATTGTGGGTAAAAGTCAAATTTTTCACAATAAAACCAATATTTGTAAAATGATACATAAATATATATGCATATATGTGCATTTGCTGACATAAATGTTATTATATATATATATATATTTTTTTTTTTAAGATGCTTTGATTACATAAATGTCACAAAAAAATTACAGGGATTCCCATGTTCCCCACCTCCCACACTTCCCATAACATCCCACAGAAACAGCTTTCATTAGTGTGGCACATCACCTGCAATGGCTATACACATCCAGGGACTTTGCCACTAAGCTTGGACCATAGTTCACATTGTAGACCACACTCTCTGCCACAAAGTTCTGCATGGTATATGCTGATGTAAAATGGCCTATATCTGTCATTTTAATGTCATTCAGGATAATTCCCAAGTCCTGAGAAAGCCCTTGTGTTAAAACTGCTTTTCCCTTCCCTGCCCCGAAAGAATCTAGTGGCCACTGGCTCCATCTCACTGTTATAATTTTTTCCATTGCTTGAATCACAGTATGTCTACAACAGAATACCATTAAGTCCACTCTAGTCCGTAGCTCTTCCCCACTCCTGAGGAGTCTGAGATGGTGATGTCCTCTCCACCTCCAAGTAAGAGTGGGCTTATATCCCATGGATACAGTAAATGGGCTTATCCTGCCTGCAGCTTCAGGCTTTCTCCATTCCCTGGGATAGCTGTTGTCTATCATCGTTTCCTCACCAGGTGACTTGGGTGAGTCCATTGAGCTGTAGAGTAGGAGTTGCAACTAGACCAAGATTCCAGGCACAGCTGTCACATGGGCAGGCCAGAGGCTCCAGTGTCTGGAAGTACACCTACAAACTACAGCATCACATATAGGTTTGAATAGAAAGGACTGATGGACCATGTGCATGCAGGACTTATTTGAGTCCAACTTTATCACTCTCAGGAGCACAGATTCCAAAGTAGAACCCAGAGATAAGCCATCAATCTCTGGAGCTCTTCTGCTTTATATAAGAACTGGGTGTATCCAGAGCCCTCAGGAGCCCCTCTGTGTGGGGTGATATTCACTTTGGTGTTCTATGAGATCCTACTGAAGTGTGCATAAGCATTACCTCTGGGATGACCTCCCGACTCTCCTTGAAGTCTCTTAGCCACATGAACTCATTTGTCTTTAACTTTTCCCATTTATTCAAGGTCTTTTCCCAGTTGTATTTTCAGTTGGTGCTTGGTATTAATCCCTCATTGCCAGCGAGGCTTATCCTCGTGAGTCATGTCCCACGCTGGAGGGAAGGTAATGCATTCATATACTTAGTTTGGCTTAGAGAGGGGTCACATTTGAGGAACAAGGAGGCTCTCAGGTGGGAATCCTTAGGCACCCCCATAACAGTAGGCCAAGTTTCAATTACAAGAGCAAAGACTCATAAGGCTAGTCATCAATAACAAGAACCCATCAGTGGACCATCTTCTTTTGCCGGACACTGCCCCTGCACTCGGGGGACTGTTGCTGTTCCCTTGGAGAGTTTGGCAGAGCTCTCCAGGCTGGGAATTCAGTATTCCCTCATTTATTGAGTGATTGTGTACCCACCATGACCATGCCCCACCCCTTGATCATTTGAACAATTTTTTATATCTTTTGTGTATATTCAGATAAACTTCCTCCCATGAATCCCCCATCCCAGACACCCCCCACCAATGATCCTCTGCAGCCCCCATTGTAGAGTAGGTTTTGAGCCATCACCCATATGGACATATTCTATGGTAAAGTGATAGAGTATATTTGCATATTGAAGGATAGGACAGGTGGGCAGTGATATTACTGGGTTTGGTGGTGCAGGGTTGACAGGTGGGTAGATTAGGAAGGGCAGGTTAGAAAACTCCGGGCAGGTAACTATGAATCTTGTCATCCAATGAGTCAAAACAAGGGAGTATCATGTGCCCCAGGGGGAAGGGGAGGAAGAAACAGAAAAGATCAAACAGGGGATATTAAGTGGACATGAGAAATATTTTTCATTACCTTACAATAATGGGCACAGGACATGGTAAATATCATCAAAAATTATTAAAATGTACCATCTAAACTGTAAACTACACTGTAAAGCATTGACAATGTTTAGTAGCTATGTTTCACTATCTGTATAACAGTTATAACAATGCTACCCTCCACAAAAAAAAAAAAAAAAGGTTTTAATATGGGGTGAGGAAAGGGGAAGGAGGTTGGGTATATGAGTGTCTATAGTATTCTGTGTGTGACTTTGCTGTGACCTAAAACTTCTTTGAAAATTAAATGAAAATTTGGGAGACACTGGGGAATGAGAGGGAAAGGTACCACGGTACAGACTGGACACCCGATAATGCAGTGATAAAAGGTGAAAAAAATTTTTTTTAATTTTTCGTTTTTAACCCATTTTTTGAATGTCCCAATCCATT
>JAQZBX010022206.1:0-31734 GCA_029593785.1 Cabassous unicinctus | reverse complement strand
AAAAATAAGAGAGGGAAATAAAAACAAAAAAAAAAATATTGCAGGTCAAACAAAAAGAGGTGGAATGAAAGAAAAACATCAGAAAATGGAAGTTAGAAAATAAAGGAAAGAAAAGAAATAAAGTTGGTAGAAAAATAGGAAGAAGAAAAAAAAAGAATCAAAGTAAGGGGAATCATAACAAACAGGAAACAAAACAGCAACAACTAATAAAACAAATCACCAAGGAAAAACTGCTTTCCCTCTTGGGCCCCTAAGGAGCTTCTCTGGCTTTCCAGTGTTCATTAGTCAATAAACCTGCAGCCTGCCCTTTGCAGGTGATATACCAGGTTTTAGAGAGTAATATAAGGAAAAATGAAAAAGGAAAAGAACTCTTTAAAAAATAAAAAAAATAATAGCATATCCAAGAAAATGTAAAACAAACAAAAAATTCTATATATTCCTTGTAATAATTTACCTGCTAGGTGCTGATAACACAGCAGATCTCTCTCTGGTTAACTTCTCTAAGGAGACTCAGGAATTAAACCAGGCACTTACATATGCAAGGCAGGAATTCCTCCATTGAACTCAACTGGCTCCACAGGTTAATTAGGTTTCAGAACACTTATCTGGTTTTATCTGCAGGTTAAACTTCTAACAGTTTCCTAGAACCATGTTGATTAGGCACTTGTCTACCCAGCCCCAGTTATCTAGTTCCTCTCTCTCCCAGGGAAGCTGAGTGTGACAGCCTGCCTGAGCAGATGACCCCTCCCCTCTACCCAAGATTCAAAGTGGGGCTCAGCTGGCCAAACTCACCACAAAGAAACCACTCTCCATTCTCCATCAGACCCCTCTTCCTCCCAGGAAATGCTCCTTCCCACTCCATTTGCAGAGTGAGCCAGGGGCTCTACAAAGGCTACTTGCCCTGATGACAAGTAGCCTTTCCAGTCACAGGGGCAAGCAAATCACAGTTATCCATTGCCGTCATATGTCCAGTTCCCTCCTGGATGATGCGGAACACTTTCCTGTCCTATAGATATTCAAAGCAACCCACTCAGATAGGTCCTTGCCCTTTCTCCACTCTTTTTTGTGAAAAAGTCTGTATCTACCTACCTATTTCATTGCCATTTCCATTGAAGCCCCCTGATACTCTCTTTATTGACATATATTAATAGGAATTTTCAGAAAATGGGATACTTCCCTCAGATTTGCTTTTGGGCAAAGTAACTTAAAATTTGAGGGGAACTTTTCAGTGCTTTCATAAATTATGTACAAGGATCCCTGGGAAGTACCTTTTATAAGAAGGGTCCCACACTGTGCCACAGTGTTTTGGTTTGGTACAATATTATTTATATATTATTATGTAAATAAATTATAATACGTGACAAAATTAAAATGTTTTGAATCACCTGTGGCCTATGAAACTTTAAAAAGTACATCTCTTATTTAACAACAACAACAAAAAAAACTGTGCTAATTCTATCAATAGTATGCACTATTACAAATTCAACTCAAGATTTGACTAAATTGCCAAAGTATAAATAATGTAATCTTACAAATCAGTAATTGAGGGAAAATTGGTCTCCCTGGAGTGTGAAATCACCCTTCCTCCATGACCCCTGAAAGGGGTGACCCATATATGTGCTTCATAAAGAATAAATATTTATACAAAGAATCTAGAAGCAGAATTGTTCATATGATTAAGGATAGTGTAAATCTCCCTGTGAAGTGACTCAATTAATTTTATTTAGAGAGAGAGAAAAAAAAAAGGCATGATCATGAGGTTTGTAAAATCTCTGAAACTGAGGAAAAGAAATATTCATGAAAGAAAATAGCTGTGATACATCATTTATCAGGTATATTTGCATGTTTAATTGAGGTTTTTTTTTCTCTAAAATGGCTATAGAAAAATTCACCAAAACAGTTGTGATATATGACTCTAGATTTTTAGCATAAACTATATCTACTCTATATTATAAATTTATTATCATAGATAGTATGAATGTTACTTATTTTGGTTTTATTAAACCTGATTGGTTTTAAAAATGGTTCCTAAAGATATATATGTAATATATAGGTTGTACTCATAATATGGCATATAAAGTGTTACAAAAATTTCTAAGAAATTGAAGTAGTACAAGGACTAAATATTACTGAAACTAGATTGTAAAGGATAGCTAAGGTAATCAGAGGCAATGCTCCAAACATTGTTTTTCATAGAAATCCGTCCAAATAAGGAAAACACATTCACTGGAGATATCCAGTGATGTTTTCACTATTAACTGTTTCTTCAATTTTTTTGCTGGATGTTAAGAACTAGATAGGTTTTAGGTAGATTTTGGATATGCTACTATATTTCTTGTGTTCAACAATTCATGAAGAAAAATTAGCCCATTGATTTTTTTTTCCACATTTTGATATGAAGTAAATAATTTCTAAATATCCCTGAGGCAATAAGAGTACGGAAAAAAAACAACTGAACTCTCTCACTTTCTCTTCAGTTTACATCCAAAGCTATGAATTATTCCATGAAAATGAACTCTGATATAGAAGGTGTATGGTGAATTTAGGCAAGGGAAACTTGAGAATTTACACAGACCCAGGAGAAAGATGAAATCTGTAGAGATGGAGAATATCGATGAGATATCTAATGATCAGTCATAATGTATGCTTTTGATAAAGGATTTTTTAAAAAACGCATCTGGAAGTTTGAATATGTCCAATAGCCTGCCCTCAGGTCAGTAGCATCAACTTAAACACCAAGTATTTTCTTATTATCTTTCTATTTTAAGTTTTCCACATATAAAAATCAAATAGTTATGAAATGATATCCATTATGATATTTAATTTTAGAGTTGAAATTATATTTAAGACTGCAACCATTTTATTTATGATTTGGAATACTAAAAGACAAGTACAAGTAAAATAGTTGTGTTAAAGTAGTTAATTTGAAAAAGGAAAATACAGTAAAACCTAAAAAAGGATGTAGACAAGATACTGTATTTCATGTCTGAAGGAATGGAGGATGCTTTGAGGAAGAGTAATGTCAGTTGTGATGCTTTTCTTAGATACTGTGTGCAGGTGAGAAGGTAAACTATAGAGACATTAAGGGAACTCTGGTACACACTGCAACAGGAAAATGGAAATGATTCCTCTGAATTAAATCAAATTTTTTATGGACTGTGAGGTAAAGGAGGAAAGAAAGGGCTCACACAGATCTCTTATATTAAAACTGAAATGAAAGAGTGGTGAGGCATACTCTATAATGAACCCTTTAGATTAATTAATCTCAGAAAGACCTCAGAATCAGTGATTAACTTTGTTATAGAAATAGTGTCTAAATCAGCTGGCCAAAGAACCTCAGATGTCAGGAATCATACTAGTTTGATGCTGTATAATCAGCCTCAGCAATAGCGGTACAAGGTGAAAACAAATGGGCTGATGCAGAGGCTCCTAAAGAGCACATCTAGAATGACCATCCACTAATGAAAAACATGAGAAAATAAGCACTGCATATATGTAGGTATAGTTTGAAAAGAAAGTTTATTGCAATACTGTAAATGAGACTCAATAACTGAAATGTTTATGTGTCAATTTTATTTTAATTCATTTAATGAATTTAAATTCTCTGATGATGTGAATGTTGAAATTAATATTTTGGAACAGATAGGAAAGAAAATAAGAAGAGAAAAATATGCATTCATTGACTTCAAATACTAGCTTATTTCATTTACTTTATGCTGAATTCCTGATGAAAAGCCATATTTTAATAAAAATGGTGGCATTTTCTTTGTGAGTAATGAGGGTTGACTCCATTTAATATTTGGCATATGATATCATATTATACTTGGACTATAGGGAGGCTACAGAATATTAGAAGACATGGACATTCTCACTATCTTTACAGAATTCCTCCTCATGGATATCTCAACATCCCAGTAGCTCCAAGTCTTGCAAGGTCTGATATTCTTAGTGATTTATCTAGGTGCCTTGATTGGGAATCTTTTAACAATTACTGCCATTGCAATCAAACCACATCTACACTTTCCGATGTATTTCTTCATTGGAAATTTATCTCTCATAGAACTTTGTTGCATTTCAGTTACTGTTCCCCAAATCGTGGTGAATTCTCTGACAGGCAATAAATCGATTTCTTTCCTAGCATGTGCCTCTCAGATTTTGTTTTTTCTCCTTTTTGTATCAGCAGAGCTGGCCTTCCTTATGGTGATGTCCTATGATCACTATGTTGCCATTTGTCACACTCTGTACTATGGGCGCACCATCACCCCACATCTGTGCACACAGGCAGCTGGTGGCTTATGGGCAATTGGTTTGGTCTATTCTGCCATTCAGACATACATGATGTTCAGGCTTCCCTTCACAGAATCGAATGTGATCCATCAATATTTCTGTGAGGTGTCTCAAATTTTCTCTTCTTCGGATGTTCAATTTTCTGAGTTTATAGCTTTACCTAAAAGTGCTTATATTATATTAATATGTTCTGGTCTTTTGTATAATCCTATATTGATATATTTTCAATGGTGCTTAGGATGCATTCTGTGGAAGCCTGCAAAAAGTCTTATCCACCTGTACCCCACAGTTGGCCGTTCTCATTTTGTTCTTAATTTCTGGGGCAACTGCTGCCTTAGGTCCCACTGCAAATAAAGCATCTCTTAGCAATCTGCTCACAGGCATGTTCTACACCATGGTGCCCCCTTTCATAAACCCCATCATCCACAGCCTGTGGAACATGGAAATTAACACTGCTCTAGGGAACATTTTCCAGAGATATCTTGAGCTCCAAAGAAGAGTGTTTTTTTTTTTTTTCAGTTCTGAAAAACATCAATGAAGTATAATTATATTTGTTATATGATATTAAAATTGGTTCTTTTCCTGTTACATATTTAGTCTGGTTAATACATATCCTTTTGTGCTTTTTTTTTTTGCTTAGGTGATAGTGAGGTATAAATTTCTGCATTCTAGTTTTTCAAATTCATTCTCATGGGTTATTCACGAATTCCTCTGGAAAATTTTCCACATTGTTAAAATGTTTTGGATATTTCAGATGGTTTTGAGTTAAAAGAAAACAATGAAATCATATGAGTTATTTAACAGGTGCCTTTATAGTTGAAACACTTTTAAGGTATTGGATACCATCAACTTGGAAGAAAATATACTTGAGACAATTTCAAGGTACTGGATACCATCAACTTGCAATAAAATATTTAGTGATTTGAATCAGAAAATTAAATTCAAATTTCATTTTGCATTAAACTTTTGCAAATATCTGAACCAAGTAATTAAGTATTTAGAATTAAATACTGAAGAAAATGGCACATTAAATTTATGGCATTGGATCTATGCAAAATCTACTTTCCTTATTGAAAAGTAGATTATAAACAAGTGACCCTCAACACAGAATATCTTTTGGATGTTTATGCTCTCTCAGTTATCTGGCTGAGAAGGCACATGCCATGACCAATTCATTCAAGCTTTCAATATAATGAAGAACAAGTAATTATATAGGGAAATGTATAGTGAAGTCTAGTCATAGCATGGCCTGTTGCTTTACCCTGGGATACACAATTACCTCCTCTCAGGCAATACACCCCCCTACTAGATAAGGAAACTACCTACCAATTCATTCAAAACCATACTGCTGTAAGCATATGTATATATGCACTGGAGACTGATTCTAGTGACCATGTTTATGACTTCTAGCAAACCATTGTTTCATACCATTCCCTGGCATGGAGTGAGCCAGGTTCCTCATTTAGGTCCCTCAAACATGGAGAGTGTTGCTGCATGTAAAATATCTCCCTGCTTTGGCTAGGTATTGAAACCTGCTGGCCATGAGATTCAATGCCCTATAGTGAATGAGACCTTGTTATGCTTCTTCTTTGTGTAAGTAAAGTATTGTTATAGCCAGTGTTGTGTGAGACATGCTTCTGTTGGTAACCCAACACCTGTATTATAGTGGGCTGACATCTCTTCAAGTGTCTCCCTTTCTGGCAGACAGATTGGTGGAATTGGCTAAATTCTCAAACAACTCCACCATGCCATGGGAAGGATTAATGAGTTGTCAGTTCATTCATCCCAGGGTCATGTCAGCTTCAAAGAAGGGTCACTGGCTGATAGAGGAATTGGCTTATCTCTGGCTATGTGGGGTCTAGTGAGATGTAATCAGCCTCCCTATTAGCAGGAAAGAATTAATGTGGTAGGTAAAGGTGAAAATGAGGCAGATGGGTTCTAGGAACAGTAGGGAAACTACTAGCTGCCTGTGCAGAATTCTGCCACTCACTGAAACCCATGATGCCTCAAGGGTTGCTGATTATCAGAGGAAATTCTGGGGCCCCCATACAGGAAGCTCCAACTAGTCTGAGACGTTTGCAAAAATCAGCAACAAATTACTAGTGGCATTGCTAAAATCTACACTGTTATTATGAGATCTTTTCCTGAGATCAAAATACAGAAGTTAAAAAGATAGGTAGTAGCAGAAATCAGGGGAGGCTCATATGATTTGGTTGGTGCATCTGTTCAATGTGGGGGTATTGCAAACTCAGATGTGTAGTGCCAAGAGCAACAGTATGGAAAAGAGGCATTTTTGTCAGCATCAAAACAGACAAATGAGAGGACAGAGATAAGAACAAGCCCAGGTCAGTTTTAGTCTGGGTTGCTGGAAATAGGAGAGTTGTATTCTCAACTGTGAGAGATTTCTGCAAAAGAAGAAAACTACATGAAGCTGTAATGCCCTGAGGCTAAAAGTGGTAGCCATTTAGCTGTATGACAGTGACCCAGGGCATGACATGACGGAGATGATCCATTCTCAGACAGTTTTGGCAGAACTTGTGAAAGAAGGCCCTCTCCAATTGAAGAGACCCTTGTCTCATTTTCTGTCCTCAGGGATGGTGAGGGAAGCAGTGAGAAAGCTTCACTATAACATTCAGCTCTAGGATGCAAGTATCATGGAGGTATCAGTCTTCTCCCTGAGGCAAGATGGGAGGGACAGGACCCTGGAACTCAGCTATGGGAAGCTTCCCCACCTGAAGGGCATAAGGAGAACAGGAAGAGCAACCAGGGAAAGACAAAGAAAGGGGCAGGGCTCACCTTCTGGGTAATGTGGCTTTGGTTATTAATTCAGAAACAAATAGAGCATAATTTCATGTAATTCATAGGGAAGAAAGCAGTCAACACTTTTGGGCAAAAGGGTTCCTGTTAAGTTAGGTGATAAGGCCTTAGGATTATAAGAAAAAGGACACAGGTCTGAAAGGGATTTAGAATCTCACATCACCACACTCTGAGGCCATGAACATAGTTGTGGGAGGAAGAAAGCAGCAGTTAATAAGATTTCCTTTCACCCCAACCAGGACAGTGGATGACAATTCCAATTGTGAGCATGGTGTATTGGATAGGGAGGATGATCCCTCTCACTTGTACACATATCTTATTCCCTCAAAAAAGACAATTAAGTTGGGGTCATGGTCTCTGTTGCCCTGCCAGTGGTTGGCAGCCCAATGATCCGAGTTGGGTAAATGGAAAAAAGAGGGTATCCAGACCTTCAAGGGACTCTCAAATACAGGTGCCCAAGTTACAGTAATTCAGGGGTCCTTCAGGGGCAAATGCAAACTATGGCATAGGGGGGCTATAAGCAGGTGCAGTGACCCATGACACAAAAGCACATGTGCCTGTGGGTGGGGCCCTGTGGGCCATTTATGCTGCCAGTGATCATAGTCCTTCCCTACCATGTGCATTATAACTACTGGCATTTTGGTTGCCTGCATCACAGTCCAGGACCATCACCTGAAGAGGTATGCCCCTTGAAAAGAGGAATTTTAACCTTGACTATAGACTGTGTCCACTTGTGCCCACTATCAGAATTGCCAGACCCCTGAAAGATTGTTGAACCAAAGCAGTACTACATGCCCTGCAGAAAAAATAAAGGGCATATTTGTTTGTTCATGCAGGCAGGAGTGTTGAGAATCATCCTGTCACAGTTTAGCAGTCCAATATGGTTTATTATAAAAGGCCTCAGGAATCTGGAACATGTCACCCTTGGCACCTGCACTTACTGATATCATTGCTTTCACTGAGGTAGTAGCAGCCCATAAAGGGGATGCTGTATTTCCTTGCTAAGGTTAACCTTCTCCATCCCTTTGTGTGTTAAGAACCACCTTCCAGTAGAACAACCTCTAATAATCTTCTAACTGTATTCCCACATGGATATCTTAGGTTTCCAGCAAATTGTCACCAGTAGACAGGGCTATAGGTACATCAAGCCCAGTTACCCAAAAAGTACTTGTCATCCAGTATATTGATGACATCTTTACTGGAGGTGCTGATAAATACTGGTTGAGCAGACTACAAAAGTCATAAATATTAAAACAACTACAGGTTGAGCAATCTACCACAACAAGGTCCAGGAACTTGCCCAGCATGTGGTGTTTCTAGGCACCACTTGGTCCGATAGTTAGAGGAGCATACCAAAGAGAAGCAGACGTTATTTCCAACGGCAGCTCCCACTCCCAAGAGAGAGACTGAAGAGATGATAGGTTTATGTGGACACTGGAGACAACAGGTGCCATACGCTGGCATTCTTGAGTCACATCTAGTTAAGGTCAACCTTTAAATGGGGCCCGCAACAGCAAGATCTTTGAGAGGTCTGGCAAAATGAAACATTTAACCATTGACACACGGTATCTCTTTCTAAATCTCACCATCATCATTTGGGTACTCAACTATTTCTGCTACTGAAGTGTGACAGGCTCAAAAAAACTCTATTATTAAATAAAAATGGTATATCCAGGATGTAGGCTGACCAGGGACTCAGGAAGTCCGATGATTGCATAAACAAATAGCTGTTTCAAAGAGGCAGCAAAATTGCCTGCTGGAGCTGTTCCTGCCCTCCCTTGTTTAACTGGGATCCCATGGTCCAAAAAATGCTCCAACTAATGGAATGATTTGGTTGACAGACAATTCTACAAAACCAGTGTCTAATAAAGTCTATTGGTCTGCAGTAGCCATCCATCCTAAGTATGGTCACCTACTAACTGAGACTAAAAGAGGGCATTCTGCCCATTGGGCTAAACTGCATGCAGTGGCAATGGTTGTGCAGGCCACTCCAAATTCAAATTCCTGTTTCATATTTAAAGAGTCATGGGCCTTTACAAATGGACTGTCCTTATGTTCTGACAATGGTTGTCCTATCAGAGGCTCCCCATATAGGAACAATGACTATGGCAACAGCTTATGAGCTGAAAAAATGATTCTTTCATCACCATGTTATACCCGTGGAAAAGGGTAATTTAAAGAAGAATATAAGTAATCTCCTATGCTACAATTGCCCAATAGGTCCATCACCAAACAAGACACAGACTCTCACTTCATATGCAAGAATGGGAAAAAACAGATTAATCCTAGAGGAAGTGAAAGCCAAAGATGTGACATAGGTATGTAACTTCTGACAATGAGCTCATGTCAAAAATAGAGAATTGGGCCACACCATCTGGGTATTTGGCCCTACATGACTGTGACAGCTTAACCACATAAAACTTCTGGCCACCAGGCATGGGTTAGGGTGGAATATCAATGCTATAGACACATACTTCAGGTATGGGACTACAATTTCAATTCATCATATGGATGCCAGGGTGACTATTTCAACCTTAGAGAAACACCTCTTCCACATGTTCAAATACCCATGGGACACTAAACAAATCAAGATACCTGTTACAGTGAAAGCAAACCTTAAATGGGCACATTCGAAGCATATAAGTTAAACTTTTCATATGTCTCATCACCCTTAAATGACATAAAAACATTAAAACAGAAGACTCAAAACAACTATGCAAGTCTTTCAATGAAGCCAACTTATAGGTACCCTCTTCTAACTAAAGCCATTCAAACATTGGGCTCTGCATTCTAGAAAAGAAAAAATAGGTGGCACTGTATTGTGTGTTGAGAAACCCTGAGCTTAGAGAAATCCAATCTCAGGATACCCAACTGTTTTTATCTTTTACATTTCCTAATGGAGTACACTTCCAGTGTGTGGTGTATGATCAGAGCTACAGCAATATTACTGCAAGGGCATTGCAATTCCAAATGAGAGATGTTGCTATCTTCATATACCTCCATTTTGTGGGATTTCCGGGAAAGCGGGAAAGGATGACAAATTGTCAAGTCACTACTGTTCCTCTGGTAGCACATAGGATTCAGAACACTTCCATACAGGTAGGCAATATTATTATAGGCTATGTCAAATTCATTTAAGATGGTACTTCTACCCCTTGACTGAATGATGGAGGACATGAAGACTGGGTTAAATGAAAAGACAATGAGGCCATAGAAACCTTAAGTTCTTGGTGCCTAGGCAGAGAACCTAGGTAGCCACAGCTCGGCAATTCTTATCTCCAATTGTTGGACAAGAACATTTTTGTCCCAGGCAGAAAATGGAAGAAGGGTCAGTAATGTTGTCTATTTTTCTCCCTAGGCTATCTTACAGTGATGGACAACCCCATCATCCAAGGGTCCCAATGATCAGGCTTTTGTCAGAGATACCAACTAGATCAACAGTTGGCTTTATCAAATCTTAAATCATCGTGATGGGATATATATCTCCACACCATTCTAGCTAAACAGTCAACATGGTGGACCATACCAGCCAATGTCATGTATGACCTACCTTCATGCAGAAACTAGTCTATAAACAAGTGTAGTTTATTCCACTAGTATGAGAGGTATCATGCAAAGCAAACAGGCTCTCTATAGAGTGTTCCAACCTTAGCAGAGAATTTATCCTTTTGTATTAAAAGCATGAATAGCATTGGGTCCTACTTGGGTGAGGTTTCTAATGACTATTGTAACAAAATGTGGTTAGATTCTGAGGATGTACCCTTGAGCCTAAATGTAATGTTTCTTTGGGAAACAACTCTACTGCAGTATATCACGAGGCATTTCAAAATACATGGACTGGTGCCTACAGATGGCACAATGGAAAATTTAGTATGTGCAGTACCCTTGGAGTTTAGAACATCACAAAAGTTCCCTTAGGACTAAAACACCACACAGGTACTTGCAAATAACTTAAGTCTAAGCTTACCTGGCCTGGCAATCACAGCACCCTATTTAGCAACATTGCCAAGAAGGAGGGTCTTCTATACCATCTACAAAAAAATTGTGTAATGCTCACACAAGGTGGCAAGATGGGCTTTTTCTAAATATCATGGGGATTGACTATGCATGGATGTCTAGCGTAATTAAAAAAATAAATTTTGGAGATACCCAACTATCACCTAAATAGGTCAAGGGGGGTACATTAACTCTGTCATACGGGAAGCTGGAGAGTTTACTGTGTGTGGAAATCAGTTACATAAGGCCTTTCACCAATAATGGTGGGGTAAGGTGACTTAGGATATATGGTTCCTAAAATCACTTAGAAAAAATAATAATATAATATCCTGTAAAATCTACAATTTGGTCTTTGTGGCACATGGCAGCTGCAGCACAGAAGAATAATTCCATCAGCAATGCACTACAGTGTCTTCCCCAGGCAGAAAATATCTTGATCCCCAGATTTGGGGTATATGAACAGATAAATGCAATCAGTAATATGTTAGGATTTATAAGAAATGGATTTAATTCTATGCTTAATTCACTGGGACTACCCCAAAGCAAGGTAGATAGTGCAGTGGTCATTGTTCACCAACACTGCAGAGTGCTGGATATTCTCAAGGCTCATGCTAAATGTGAATGTGCTACACCAGAAAAAAAAAAAAGTTGCTTTTACATTAAAAAGTTGGGACATGTTGTGGTTAACCTACAGAAACTGAAAAATGCAGGCCATGTCTTCCGCAAGAGTGAAAAATACAGAACTTAGAATTTGTAGTTAATTTGGGCTAGACAAAGCATGGGGTAGCTGTTTGCCATCTCTCCTCCACCAGACTTCATAACTCTCCTGTGTCAATTCTATTAGATACCCTTCTTAAATGATATCTTTTATTTTTTAAATGGTGTGTACAAATGATATCTATCAGAGATGTGTTTCTGTCCTGGAAATAAAGTTCACTGTCTGAAATGATGACCAGCAAATTAAAATATTTCATTTTATCTACTGGAGTCCCAAAAAAGGTGGGTACACTGTGGCGGGAGACAGTCCTAGAGCAACCAGTCACTTTCTCTGGGAATCAATACTATATATACAATCCCTAGTAGGCAAGGGTTTTGTTGGTACAGTCTTCCCTTTCTTGTCCTGAGGATTTGTATGTATTCACTAGAGAAAGTCTGATTCTGGAGGGCATGTTTTATGACATCCAACTCACACCCTAGTCCTATACCAATCCCTGGCAAGGAGGGAAGCAGATTCCTCCACCAAAACACACAGACACTAGAGAGAAAGACTGCATGTAAAATATCTCTCTGTGAAGGCCATGAATGGAAACCTGATGGCTATGGGAAACCAGTACCCACTAGTGAACCTGACTTAGCTCTGTCTCTTTATGTGTTTTTCCATCAAGTGTTCTGGAGTCTTCCTTCTTTGACAACACCAACACATATTGGAGTGGGATGACATCTCTTTATGGGCCACTCCTTCTGATGGACAGAGTGAGATGTAGCTACCAATGGAAAGGGATTTTGCTTGCAAAATACCAGACACTACTTAGATTAAATGATAGATTTTTCCCACCAAAAAGATTATATAAAATACATCCTCTTAATATGGAAAAATTTTTAGTATTGTTATTCTCACTGGTTGAGTCAATGTTCTGAGGGCTACATTACATAGCCATTTTATAACTCAGAATTGAATCCAATGAAGTTTGCCTTATTATTTTAGAATCCCTATCTAGAAAAGTTTCCACATTAAAAATTAATATTTATTTAATTTCACTTTCATTCTGCAACTTGAAATACAGTTTTCTATTTCTTCTTCTTTTTTATAATCTTCCTTATAAAAAACAATTTGATATTTTATTTTATCGATTTATGAAGGTTTGTACTGGAATTTCTAACCATGTGCTTTAATTAATATATTCTTCATGAAGAAGATAATGTCAATTAAGAAACTTAATTTTTCTAACCTGAATAATATTTCTAGGCTTTATAATTGTAATATTGTAAATTTTGTTTTTATCTCAATATAAGGTGATCATATTTAGCTATTACATTTACTACATATTTGCATTATATTTCTATATTATGAGAAATGTTCTTCAAATCTCTTCAAATTATCTTAAATTATATTTTTAGGATTAAAATTATTTATATACAGATACATAATTTCCCTCAGCACTCAAAGCATTTTTTAGTCTGTGATTTATTTTTTGAAAAGGAAATACAGATGCAAAACCTACAGGTTCTATAATGTTTCACTGTCCCCTTAACAGTCTCAGGTCATTTGGAGTCATTGGAAAAAAAGTTATTTTATTTTTTCTACAAAATGTGGATTTCTTCCATTGCTTTTCAGTGTTCTGATGTTTGTATAAAATCATGAATGAGCCAAAAAAAAGCTGCTTATCAACCTGATAACAGCAAAGCCCTCCTTTCCTGGAGGTAAATAACTGGTGATCTTTTGTTTAATGATATACAAGAATGGAGCTAACCACAGTATGCTTTATTGCCTTCAATGCTAAGCAGCAGTAGTCTTTCTCAGGCTTCAATTCACAAAAGCTGTCCATGGTTTCCCATGACAATTTTCTTAGTTTCTATTTCAAAATTGAAGTATCCTCAAATATTTTGAATATGGGGTTATAATGATGAGTCTAAGAAAAATCTAAATATATAGTCCAAATCTTGGCATTACAAGTTCATTCCCTCTGTCCAAACACATCATTTTCCTGAATTTTCAGAGGTCTGAAAGCAGCAGTTCTTCTTTCTGCTTCCACTTATATTATAAACTAAGGTTACTTCTGCTTATTAGACACCAATTTTCATATGCCATCTTTTAAAATGTATAAATATAAATTCATGAGTACCATCACATTGTCTTCATCACTGAGGATATTAATTTTCATTTTTTGAAGCAATTTTATCCACACAGCATAAAATTCATTCAAAGTGTACACTCAGTGACTCTCATTATAATCACAGAGTTGTGAATTCATCACCACAATCAAATTTAAAAACCCCATGTAAAATTGGAATGATAAATAATTTTATTAAACATCTTTATTTGGCTGAGCTTCCAATTTATCCAGGGGATTACAAAAAAGAGCCAGACGTTAAGTGAAGCAGGATGACATACCAATGATACTTTGCAGTGCTGATAAAGACCCCTGTCCCTACCTGGAAGGAAGAACTGTAATAGTGAATTCAACCTGATAACAGCAAAGTCTGATGATCTTCACCGGATGACCACAATGTTACACCAACATCTTGGTTGCTAATTAATGAGCTGAGCCTCAAGGACATCCTGCCTTGACAGTCCACATTTCCCCTCATACCTCACACAGCTCATCCACCCACCATAACCCATCTCCTTCATTCCTAACCATTCCCCAACAACTTCACTTTTTTTCAAGCCATGATATAAGCTGCTACCTCAACTCATCACTTTGAGTAGAAACCTCTTTTGGTACTGCTCCTGATATAATGTAATTTTATTTCAATAAACTTGCTATTCACTCCCTTTTTAAGTCTGTTTATTTTATTTTCAGCATAGCAGTACTTGGTGTCAGAGGTAGGATCTGAAGGTGGACACCAGGTGATGCCTCTGATGGTATGGAGATGAGTACTGTACCTGCAGGAATCGTTTCTGTTCCATCCTCTTCAGGCTCCTCACCTCGCTCACTCAGTTAGCCCCTCTCAGTTCTTTGAAATCCTGCCACATTGTGGTTGTGGTCAAAATCTGTTTATTGAGCTGTAATGCCCTATGCTTTAAGATGTCTGGGAAGAGAATTCTTTTCTGTATCTCAAATGGTTCTCCACAGGTACTGTAGGAAACAATCAGTAAGCATTATACGTCTTTTCTTCTGTGTTTCGGTAGCTTGTTTCTGTTTGCTTAATGTCCACATTCCTAACTCCAGATGGTAATACTAAATAAACAAATAAAATTCTTAAGAGAGCTCTACTAAAATTGCTTAAAGATAAAATATATATGCAAATCAATAGACTTGGAATCCCAGAAATTGGAGAAACTGAGCTTCTTGTGCTCTGTAAAATCCTTCTGTCTTCTCCCACTGAGTTCTAACGTAGTTTAATTCCTCTTTGCAATATTATGAAAAAGAAATTGTAGTCTTCTATGGAGGAAAAGAACAAACATTTCTAGCAAAAATTATAATTGTTTTATATTTTATTTGACTTGGAGGTAATCTCCATAAGTTTAAACTGATACTGATCAAATAAAATAGAATTATATTTTTTAAATCTTTAAGATAATGAAAATAGTAAGTTTGTGTTTAATAAATTAAGTTAAAGAAAAGAATATAGATCTGTCCTAATGTGAAATGACTAATTTTCATAGAACAGGACGAGGGATGTAAGATGAGAAGTAAATGGCTATAGAAAGAAGAAAAAGTTTTGTGGAAGTGAATTCATAGTTAGTATTGACTAAAATTTGATGATCTTGTTTAAGAGAGTGTGTTTTGTCCTAAGAAAAAATGACTTGTTTCCTTGAAGGAAGGAATAAGTAATACAAGACCTGAGTGAATATGAAAAGTTGTAGAGGGCTTGTGAAAGTAAGTTTTGTCTGTTAAATATAAAATTGGTCTTAAGGTGAAGTAACTACTCTATTCGGTTACGGATGGTTATGGGAAGTTTGTCAAAGCATTTTCTAAACTGAAATATTACCTGATTCCAGGAAGTCACTGTTAAGTAGAAATCTGGATTAATACTGATAACAGAATATAACTTCATAACAGAGAAACCTGTGAGATGCCACCTCAATCTGCATATTAAATTAGGAGAAGATAATCTTAACTCCATTTGGAATCTTAAGTTTTCATGAAATAATTAGGAAAATATATATTTTTTTACCATACTGCTAATTTAAAATACCTGGCGATTAATATAATCTTGGTAAATATGTAATAGTAAAAAGAAACAACACTTCTACTACAGATTGTAGTTAATGATCTCTTAAAACAGGTTTATTTAAGGAAATTAGGGCCTAGATTTTAAGCTCTTGCAGCAGTCACATTTGTTCCTGAGGTCTGATCTCTAATTGTTATTTCTAAATCCTGAGCTGTTTTAGTATAACCTCACATCTCCCTAGAGTTTTTTGAGTACCTGTGTGACACCTGGAACCCATAGTTGATGTTAACCATCTCCAAAAGTGATAAAGAAGCAGCCCTATGGCTACACAAAGAGAGTGTCTAGAGAGGAATTTCCATGGGGTGGGGCTTGGTTAAGGCACTAGGAATTCCCATTAGATATTCTGACCTAATTCATATTATACAAGATTGTGAGACCTAATAATGGCTCTAACTGCATTCAGTACCTTACAGCAGTGGACATATGCACCAAACCAACATAGCCTTAAGGGACTGGCAAATAGATGTGTGCATTTGGGGCCAGGACCCAACAACTGCACATGGTTTCTCTCCATTTAAGTTATTGGCATAGCCAGTTTCTATCGCTCTTAAAGCAATAAAAAGTATTTACTACATCACCTGGCCATGCCCCCAAAGTGGATGAAGCATCCTACTTCTGAAAACTCCTATGACTTTGCCACCAGGTGATGCCTCAGTCTTTTTAGCCCTACAATGGGCATTGCCTCCAGATTGGCTCCACCAGAGGGCACTGTGCAACAGGCCACCGGAACCCTGGAACCAACCTTTCTGTTCTCATGATGGCTGACAGTACTACAGTTGTCAAAAGCAAGAAAGACATAACAAAAGGGGTTATTCTTGCCAGAATGATGTGGGTAGATCCTAAAGAAACACACTTGACATTATTGCCTGCTTCTATGGAGAGTTAACAGTGTGGTCCTGTGAGCCCAGATCTTGCCCACTCTTAGTAAATGTCTTAGGGCCTATGGAAAAGTTTCCACTGTTATTTTCTTCAATGGAGAAAACATACCCTCAGGGTACCTACTAAATATTTGTGCTTGTGCCCTTAGGCTTTTTTTCCAGATTCACAGGGCTTTTTCTAAAGTCTTCCTTCACTGGGCTGCTGCTTAGCAACAATCCACAATCAATTGTACTGTTGAAGTGTGGATACATGCCAGCATCCAGCTTCTCTATTCTTCCATGGAATACACTTCCCTTATCTTTAATATAAGAGCGCCCTTCTCAGTGGCAATTCAGATGCCAGGAACTCTTATAATTTCTTGTCTTGTTGATTGTATTGTAAATGTGGCCTAATATAACAGTATCATTTATAAACTCCTTGTTCCATGCTCAGGGCCTTTTGCAATGAGGTGACAGAAAAATTGTAATAGGTGTGAGATGATGGTGGATTATAACACATATGACTTTGTATTTTCTCCCCAGTCTTTCTAATTCTTTCCTCCCCAAATTACAGCAGCATTCCTTAGTAGTTAAAAAGTTGAGGCTCAGGAGATGGTTGTAAACTGGTGACTGGTCAACAGATCTTGTCTTATTCACACCTAGATCAGTAAACACTTCCTGCCTTGCTGAAAACATCTGTTCCTTAGGATCTGTTTCTTGTCCTTTTGGTTCATGGAAATTCACTGCATTCCTTTAAAAATAGTTCCCTTCACCCTGGTGCATATAAGCATTCCACATAAACCCCTCCACCCCCTCTGGTGGTAAGTGCAGAAGTCAAACCTGGGAAGTGACATGTCTCCTTCTGCTGCAAAGGATGAGGACTAGGCTGAGGCTAGGCTCAGAATCATCTCACCCTCCTACCACTGAAGATGAGGAACCCACTGCCAAGTCTCAGAACAGCTATATAAGAAAGAGACATTTGTATCATTGCCAACACATCCTGCTGTACTTGGATCAATACCATCAAGTTCAGAGCAACATCCAGGAAATCTTCAAACAAGGTAAATGACTTCACAGCATAAATCAGCAATAATCATCATCCTACTCCTCAGATTCATTTTTAAAGACATCATCACCAACTTTATTGCACAGTGCTTCAAAGCCACCAATCTCTTTTTCCCATCACCTGTAGCTTTAGAGTATCAGTTTGTGGAACCCCAAGTTAGTCATACCTGGTCTTCAGGTAGTCAAAGGGCTCCTTTGACAAAGAAGGGAAAATGAAATTGGAATGATAAATAATTTTACTAAACATCTTTTTTTATTTTTTTGGAGATTTTTAAAAATTAATTTTTATTTTTTTATTTTTTATTATTTTAAAAAAGTTTATTGAAGTATGTCATTCATACATAAACTATAAGTGCTCAGTAAACATCGTGAACTCACAAAATAAACTTGCATAATATCATACAGGGCTCCCACACATAACCACTCCACAAACACCCTGCATTGTTGTGAAATATTTGTTAACAAATCATGAAAGAGTATCGTCAAAGTATTACTATTAACTATAGTCCGTACCATCCTCCCCTATACATTTTTTTTTTATTGTTGGTAAAAATCAAAAATTTTCACAATACATACCAATATTTGTAAAATGATATATAAATATATATGCATATATGTGCATTTGCTTACATAAATGGTATTATATATATATATATTTTTAAAGGTGCTTAGAATACCTAATTATTACTCAGAAATTAGAAGGATTCCCATGTTCCCCACCTCCCACACCTCCCACATCCCACACCAACGTCCTTCATCAGTGTGGCACATCACCCCCAATGGATACACACATCCTGGGGCCTTGCCACCAAGCATAGACCACATTTCACATCATAGACCACCTTCTCTCCCACACAGTTCTGGGTGGTATATGCTGATGCAAAATGGCCTACATCTGTCGCTGCAATGCCACTCATGAAAACCCCCAAGTCCCGAAAAAGCCCCTGTATATCAACTGCCCCTCCCCTCCCTGACCCAAAAATGTCCAGTGGCCACTGGCTCCACCTCACTGTTAGAATTTCTTCCATTGCTTGAATAACAATATGTCTACAACAGAACACCACCAAGTCCACTCTAGTCCATAGCTCCTCCCCTGATCCTGAGGAGTTTGGGATGGTGATGTCCACTCCACCTCCAAGTGAGAGAGGGCTTATATCCCATGGATACGGTGCATGGGATTATCCTGCCTGAAGCTGCAGGCCCTCTCCATTCCCTGGGATGGCCGTTGCCCATAGTCATCTCCTCACCAGGTGACTTGGATGAGTCCATTGAGCTCTAGGGTAGGAGTTGTAGCTGCTGCGCTTCCATTTTATCCAGGGGATTATAAAAAAGAAACAGAGGCTAACTAGAGCATGGTGACAGACCAATGATCCTTTGCAGTGCTGATAAAGGCCTCTGTCCCTGCCCAGAAGGATGAACTATAACAAATAAATCAGGCTGACATCAGCAAAGTCTACTGATCTTCACCATAGGGTCATAATCTTATACTAACATCCTGTATGCTAATTAACTTATTAGGACTCAAGGATATTATGCCCTGATAGTGCACAGCCTCCAGAGTCCATGTACTTCACATCATGCTCATAGCTCAAGGATTTCACACATTCACCATAATTCATGTCTTCTTACTCTTCCCCAAACCCCACCAATTCACTTTTTTTTAAAAACAGCCATATAAGATGCCTCTAGCTAAGCAATTTGTAAAGAAACCTCTTTTGGTGCTGCTACTGCGTTGATGCAACTTTAGCTCAATAATCTTGCTCTATACCCTCTTTTTAAGTTTATTTTATTTTGTGTGCAACACCCATATCCCTTTTTCTCCCTTGTTATTAACACTTAGCATTGGTG
The DNA here is from genome assembly GCA_029593785.1 of Cabassous unicinctus. NCBI lineage: Eukaryota > Metazoa > Chordata > Mammalia > Cingulata > Chlamyphoridae > Cabassous > Cabassous unicinctus. Next base: position 11,965 of record JAQZBX010022206.1, on the reverse strand, counting down.
GGGTAACTTTATTAAAATTGTTAGAATATTAAAATATTACTAACTGTAGTCCATAGTTGGCATTAGGTGTATATTACCCATATGCTATCCCTTTATTAACACCTGGTATGAATGACATACATTTGTTCTAGTTCATGGAAGAATATTCTTATATTTGTACTACTAACCACATTCATTGGCCACAACAGGGTTCTCTATGTTATACAGCCCCAAGTTTCATCTCCTAGCTTTCCTTCTAGTGGCATACATGACCCTAAACTTCTCTTTTCAACCACACTAATGCACTGTTAAACAATGTTAACAACCCTCAGAATAATGTACTACCATCCCTTCCATTCATTTCTAAACAATTACAATCAGTATAATTAAATATTCTGCACAAATTAAGAATCTGCTCACAATTCTTTACCTTCATTCTGTTGGCTACCTGTTGTAGCAGTTTAGTATTGTTTATGAATTCCAAAAATAGATATTGGATTGTGTTGTTAACCTGGTCTGTTCCACTGGATGTATTAGATTGTATTATCTTCAGAGGTGTCACTTTTACTTGATTAAATTATGAATAGGGTATTGATTCGGCCCCACAGTAGGATGTTGAGTCCCTGTTCACTTGGTGGGTGAGGACTCACAGAGAAAATTACAAGTCAGGGGAGTTAGTTGGAATTTTGGATGCTGGAGCCCTGGGAAATAAACACAGAGACAAAGAGGAAAAGAAATGGTTCCATGTACACGGCCAAGGCCCAGGGAAGAGAGAGAGCCTGAGAGTCTATAGCTGACCTTGTGGAGAGAACAGAATATCTGAGCCCAAAGAGGAATAAGCCCTGGGAGAGAAACAAGAATCACAGCCTACAGCTGATATTGGAAGAAGCTGGGATCACAGAGCCTTAAGAGGAAGAGGGAGGCTGAACCTTTGCAGATGTTGACAGCCATCTTTTGCACGAACATGTGGCAATAGACTTTGGTGTGAGAAATAACTTACACTTTATGACCTGGTTACTCTAAGTTTTGACCCCAAATAAATACTCTTTATAAAAACCAACAGATTTCTAATATTTTGTATCAGCACCACTTTGACTAACTAATACACCTGTCTTCTAGATATCAAAATCATGAGTTTGCTTATTATAATTAGTTCGTTTTAGTGAAAAAATACATTACTTGTCCTTTCCAAGATTTTGCTCAGAGTTTCTTAGATTTTCCCATATTATGTTTCCTCCACTCTGGCAGTCAACAAAAAATTTTTTTCAAATCAATGACAAATTGCTTACTTTCCTAAGATATTTTTCTGAGTGGAAGAAATTGACATTCTGAAGGGTACCTAACTTTACTGATCACATCTCAGGTATGAAGTTCTATTCAAAGCACTACTGGTGAGTAAGTGTCAAACTCTGAGCCACAACTCCTTTTATTTTTTAATTTTTTAATTAATTATTTAATTTTAGCATATTAACAAAATAGTAGCTGTTAGCCAATTATTGATTTTAATATTTTCATTAATTTTAATCAGTATATGATTTTCCTTTTTGCCATCATTTTATTCCAAAACATTAAAAACATATATGTTGTTAAGCATACCATGATTTTGTGGATTTACTATATATAAATAATAAACTTTTATAATCTTCAATAAAATGAAATGTTTAGTGAATATCCTCTAAGCTAGAAGGCATTATTGAATAATTATTTTGTAAAGTTTAAGAAAATGCTCATTTTATTTCAAAGAAACTTCATGACAAATATAGCTAATCTCAAGAATATAGGCAAGGAATCCTTAGCAAGCAGGATTTGAAGTAAAGTTGGATCTCCTGAGATTGAATCAACAGTTAAACAGGACTGGTGGGAGGTATGAACCATATGTGTCCATTAAAAAAAACGCATGTTTATGAAGAATCTAGAAGCAGAATGCATCATATGATTTCAGGTAAATATAAAACTTTCTGAGAAGTAACCCAGTTAATTTTATTCAGTGAAAGACGAGGAAGGATAATGGATTTTACCAACCTTTTTAATAATTTCAAAAATAAATTCATTTTAGGATAGATAGACTTGTTACATCAATTTCCTTATATATTTGTATATTTTCTATTTGTTTCTGTAAAACTGTTAATGAATAATCCCCTCAAACAGCAGTGATATTTCTCAAGCTTTTTAGCAGCCTTAATTACTTCTGCCCCATGAGACAAGTTTGTGCTTATAAGGAAGCCTGGATGCACCTGATTCAACTGCTTGTTTTATGGGATTCTTTTCTTAAAATGGTATGTGATGATCTCTCTGTGTGTACACAATATGAACTCAAAAGACTGAGAATATAACGATGCAAAAAATTCCTTGAAATTTAACTAATGCAGACCCCAAAATTTAGATATTTCTTCAGTCTGATTCTAAAGGATAGCTAAAGTTTAACAGACAAAAGAGAAAGCATTTCATGGAACTCTATCAGTGTGAATAAAAATAAGAATTAATCAGCAAGCCCCCTCAACTGGGAATGAATAGTCACTTGAAAAAATGGTACTTGCAGAAATGCATATCTATATCAAAAAGAATGAGAAAGGATCACCATCTCACACAATATAGAAAAAATAACTCAAGAAGGACCAAAAACCTAAATATTAGAGACAATACGATAAAGCTCCCAGAAGATAATATAAGGGAGCATCTATGAGAACTCATAATAGGAAACGGTTTCATAACATTTATATACAAAGCATGAGCAATGAAAGATAAAATAAATAAATGAGAACTCCTCAATATTAAAAAAAAATTTGTTCTAAAAGGAGTTTGTCAAGAGAGTGAAAAAGCAGCCTACTCAATGGGAGAAAATATTTGGTAACCATTTATCCAATACTGGCCTAATATCCAACATATATAAAGAATCCTTTATCTCAAAAATATAAAGTAAAACAACCCATTTAAAAATTGGGCAAGAAAAATTGAAATGACACTTTTCCAAAGAAAAAATGCAACTGGCTAAAAAGCACATGGAATATGCATAACATCACTATCTATTAGAGAAATCAAAACAACATTGGGCTCCAGAAGAGGTGTTGTATGGGAATTCTGTACATATTCATGATTGTTTTGTAAGTTCACAACTTCTGTAATAAAAATATATTAAAAATAATAATAATAGAAAGGATTGGGGGGGGGAATACACCAAACGTAAGATATGGATTTTAGTTATTAGTAATATTTAGATGATAACATTTCATACTTAGTAAGAAATGTTTCACAATGCAAGGTGTTGGTAGAGGGGTGATGTATGGGAACCCTGTATGATGTTATGCATGTTCATTTTTTTAAGCTCACAAATTTCACTATACACTTCTGTTTTATGTATGTTCATGTATGAATGATATACTTCAATAAAATTTAAAAATTAAAAAAAAATACAATGAGATATCATAATTCACCTATTAGAGTAGCGGTTATTTAAAAAAAGCAGAACTATAAGTGTTGAAGAGGATGTATCATGCAGAAAGGTGCAGCCGTTGTGGGGGACAGTTTGATAGTTACTCTGGAAACTAAATAAAAATTGCCGTATGATCCAGCAATCCCACTTCTGGGTTTATACCCACAAAAATTGAAAGCAGGATGCAGATATATGCACATTAATGTTCATAGTGGCATTATTCACTATTGCCAAATGTTGGAAGCAACCCAAGTGTCCATCAACAGATGAATAGATAAGCAAACTGTGGTATATATATATACAATGGAATATTAATCAACTGTAAGAAAGAATGCAGTATTAACACAAAGAACAACATGGGCGGATCTTGACGATTTTATGTTCCGTGAAGTAAGCCACTCGCTGAAGGAAAAACATATGACCTCACTGATAAGACTTAAGCATATCAAGAGACTGGAAGAAAGGTTATCAAGAGACAGAAAGAGAGTAGAAGGTGGAGAGCAGATGCTCAATATGGATAAATTCTATGATAAGGTGGAAGGGGGTGGTTGGGCAGTGGATAGGGGTGATAGTGGTGCAGTGATGTGATTGGGTCCAATGATGATGGAATGTGAGGTGTCATAGGGTGGGGAAGTTGGTTTGGAATATCCAAGGAAATGGGGGGAGGGCTGGAGGAAAAAACAGGTGAACTCTGGGGATTGATATGTCTGTGGTTAAAACTACAATGGTGGGAATATTCTTTTGGCAAAGATGGAACATGTAATCCTGACATATATAATTTAAAAATATGCTTCCCTTCTTATATCCTTTATTTTTGGTGCATACATTTGGGGCAGTTTGAGATTATTTATGAACCCCAAAAAAGAGAATGATTATATTTGTAAACTGGTCTGTTCTTCTGGTTGTGATACCCTTTGATTGTATTAGATTCAGCTGAGATGTCTTTGATTAAACTATGTTAAGCTTAAGCCTTGGATTTGACCACAGCAGTAAGGGAGGTCTCAGGGTTAAGTTTCCATCCCCTTGGTGGGTGGTTACATATGGACACCCACTCAAGAAGACCCAGGAAGAGAGAGAGAAAGCTCCATAGAAACCACAGGGGAGAACTTTGTGAGCTTTGATCCTGCAGCCCAAGGAAGAGAGATGAACCATTCACCTGACAGTTTGCAGCTGATCCTGGAAAGAAACAAGTCCTATGCCAGACTGTAGCAAAGAGAGAGGAAAGCTTTAACCTTATAGAGAACACCTGCCATCTTGCTTCAACACATAGCAACTGACTGGTGAAAAAGCATCCTGGATTGGACTCTTTAGGACATTTTAACTAAGCATTTATGCCAAATAAATACCCTTTACAAAAGCTAACAGATTTATGGTATTTTGCATCAGCACCCCTTTGGCTGCCTAATACAACATGCAATGCATATTTTCTCTACTTCTAAAATATTGCCATGGATTTATTAGCAATTCATGCATAAATAACTTTTGATAAGGTGAGTAAAGCAAAAGCATGTGCATCTCTATGTTTTAGATTAATATTTTATAATATTTTATATACACATCTGATTTTTTTTAAAAATTCACAAGGTTCTCAATTTTATGTATTTTATGTATTTTTTATTGCATTGTCTGCAATTTTTAAATATTATCAATGTCTAATTTTGTAAATGAATGTGCAATTTTACAAGAAATGTACTTTAGAGTCTTAAGTGTGGAATTATATAGTCATTTGTTTTTAAATAAATTTTTTCAAAGTATATCATTCATACATAGATATAAAAAACAATAAGCATATAGTAAAAGTTGTGAACTTACAAAACAAACATGAATATCATCATACAGGGCTCCCATACTTCACCCATCACTGACACCTTGCATTGTTGTGAAATATTTGGTAAAAACCATGAAAGTTCTAACCATGTATTTCTTTTTAAATTAATGAGTTTTTCCTTTGAAATATATATTTTGAGTATATTTTTGTGCTAAGAAGACACATTTTAGGACAAATGAATACAAATAAGTAAGTATGATAAAGCATGAAAATTTTGCAAAAGAGAATTAAAAGCCCCATAAGTTTATTAGTAATGGGTAGAAAGGTGAACAAAAAGGTTGCACCCATCAAACATATTTTAAACACATTATTCTTCTGGTTGGCTCCCATCATTTGCATGATATGTTGCTTGAAATAGTCTTGCATGTATATAAAAATGTGTCAGTCTTCTAAGCTGTGCCTTTAGCATCATATTTTTTATTTTTTTAATTAGAGAAGTTGTGGGTTTACAAATCTTTCATGTGTATAATACAGCTTAAATATACTTTTTGATGGAAAGCTTTATTATTCCTTTGAGTATAAGACAACATTAAATTATTTATTTAATTTTTAAACAATTTATTGAAGTATATCATTCATAGCTGAACATACATAAACTATAAGTTTTCGGTAGACACTGTGAACCTACACAACAAACATGCACAACACCATACAGGGCTCCCACACACCACCCAACCACAAACACCCTGCACCATTGTGAAACATCTGCTAACAAATTACGAAAGAGCATCATCAAAGTATTACTACTAACTGTAGTCCATATCTCACTCCCCTATACTTTTTAAAAAGGATTTATATATTTATTTACTTATATCCATCTTTATCATCACCAACCCCCCCGTTTTTGCTGTTTCTGTGTCCATTTGCGGGGAAACTCTCTGTGTCCTTTTCCTGCCCTCTCTTTTCATCCTTCTCTTCCTGTATTCACTGGAAGTCGATCCTCAGAACCTCTGATGTGGGAGCGAGGTGTCCTACCACCTGCGCCACCTTAGTTCTTGGTTTTTCGGTGCATCTCATCTTGGCTCTCCCTTGGGTCACTCTCCTGTTACATCATCATCTTGTTGTGTGGCTGCTGGTACCTGACAGTGCACCTGTGCACAGGGCCTGGCAGATCACCCGTGTGCAGGGCCTGACAGCACACTCATGTGTAGGGCCTTGTGGCTTACCTGCTTGCAGAGCCTGGCGTTGTACCCACGCACATGGCCTGGCAGTTCACCTGCTTGTGGAGCCTGGTGGCACACCTGCACATGAGGCCTGGTGGCCTGAGTGACTTCCATATTTTTCTTTTTTTAAAATTTTTACTGGGAGGTCCTGGGGACTGAACTCAGGTCCCTCCATATGGGAGACAGACGCCCAACCCTTTGAGCCACATCCACCCCATTGCTATAACTCTTAAGGTTGACCAAAGATACATAGAGTTACAGTATTTTTCCACACAGGAAGGTCATATAATAAATCAGGCTTAGTTTATCACCAGTATTCTAAAAACCAGACCTAGGGAGAAAATTAGGTCTGGGGAGACATGCATGGTTTCTAATACAGTGAATATTTAGCCTACCATGATTATCACAAAATCAGGACAGCAAGAATATTTGCACAATTAAAAATATTTAAATTGTTACAATATTCCAAGGAGAAATTCAACTTTAATCAATGTGGTATGTTATACAAAGTTATTAGTATTGTCTCCTTGATATGATACATTTTGCAGCTAGTAACTTTGAAAATTACTCAAAATTTCTTAAAAGTTTTTGTTAACTTATGATTTATTTTTAAAATGTTTATTTCTATTTGTACAGTTATTTCAAGACGAAATATTTAAAGGTCATAAAAATGAAAATTATAGATTGAACACATATACAAATAGTTTTAGCTCATTTTGTACTATGAACCTTGTACTATATTTGTTCTATTATACATCTATACATTGTCAATCCTTCTTTACAACCAACCATCTTTTTTTTCTTTTCTAAAGTCTACATTTCAGTGTTATTTGCAAAATTAACTACTCTGCACCTCTAAACACTTCTTCTTGCTGGATTGATTGTTTGAATATGGTTCTTTGTTTTGGCAATATTTAAAGTAAAAAAACATGAAATTTAAATCTTACTTTTTGAGGAATTTTACAAATATAAAACTCCTGTAATGCACAACCTTACAAAGTACCATATATTACCATAATTCCAAGGGATTCTCTTAGACTTTCCAACACTCATCTCTCTTTTCAAGAGACAAATGAAGAATCTATTGATTTATTCATTTATTTTACCATAAATTCAATTTTCCTGCTCTATAAATTACATCATTTAATGGTTAACCTTTTCTACAAAGATATACATTCAAAGGGTGATGTTCTTGAGATTGATCAATGCTCTCAGTGTACAGTACATTGTGAGTAAAATTATATTTTATAAACATTTCACAGTTGGCTTTTCAATCTTCCTTTGGTGAATACCTGTGCAAAACCATGTATTAGTTACTAAGAATAAAGCTGCTATGAAAACTCTTGTACTACTTCCAATGGACATGTTTTTCATTCCATTAGGTAAATAATGAAGACTGAAACCTCAGTTACATAAAATAGGTGACAATTAGCTTAACGAGAAAATGCTTATTTATAAAATGATTAAAATGTTTCACACTATCAGCAAAAAATGAGAGTTTAAGATGCACAAAATCCTCTCAATCCTTAATTGTTGCCAGATGTGTTAACTTAAAAATTTTGGAGGTATGTAGTAGCAAACTTTGCATTTTTATTTGTAATTTCCCTTGAGAATATATCAAGATGGATGCCATATTAAACACTAATCAACACCCCATAAATTTAAAAATGATTTAATTTAACATTTGTTTTCTGACTGCAATGGAAATAACTTAAATATAAGCATCAACAAATTTTTTTTTTAATTAAACAACATAGATTGAAACACTCTGGGAATCAAAAAGAAATCATAAGTAAAATAAAAAAAAATTGAAATGAATGATAGTGAATGATAGAGGTGTAAAAGAATTAAGCAGTTCATTGAGAGAAATTTAAAATTGTAAGAGTTTACATTGAAAAGGAGAAAGATAAAAGACAAATGACCTCCATTTCCCAAAAAAGAAACCAGCAATATGCTAAAGCAAGTTTTTCAGACTGAAATGATAGCACAGCTGTCTGTGGATCAAATTCACATAAAAGGTGAAAATCTCTGGTAAATGTAACTATTATACACACCAGTAAAAATATACTGTACTTTTGTATATAATTTCATTTCTTACTTCTTACAATTCTAAAATTCAAGTGCATAAAAACTATTTATAAATCTATGGTTTGGGATACACAGAGTGTTAAGATATAATTTGTAACAAGTACAACAAAAGGCAGGTGACAGTGGGTTATAGGACAGTATGTATGATTATTGTTAATGCTATAGTAATAATAATATTATATTACCATTTATAACAAAGGTACTATACTAATGTAAAATGTTGTTAAAAAACTGTAGGTGTGAAAGGGGTAGGTGGGAACAAAGCTCTTTCTGCAAGATTTTCTGTAAACTTTAATTAATCTAATAAAAACTGTTACAGGGGACAAAGAAGTACACCACATACTGATAAAGGGGTAAATTCAAGAAGAAGATTCAACTCTGGTGAGATTCAGGGCCAAACTGGCATGTGGAATGACCAAAGATTTAAGTCCCTTGGACATACATCTATCAAGTTGAGTACTAACTATAGGTTCAAATTGAAGGGACAGAAGAGGCATGTGTAGGGAAACTACAAATGAGTCCAACTCTGTCACTCTGGGGAGCATAAATTCCAAGGTTGGGCCCACTTTCAGGACACCAAACTACTGAGCTGTCTTCCCTGCCTATAGTGTCTGGATGTCTTTAGTGCCTTCAGGAGCCCTGCTATTTGAAGCATTACTTACTGTGGCAGTCATTGAGATTCTGCTAAGATGTGCATAAATGAAGCCTCTGGAATGGCCCTCTGACACGCTTTGAAATCTCTTAGCCATAAAAACTAATTTGTATTTACCGTTCCCCCCTTGTGGTCAAGGTCTTTGCTCAGTTGCAATGCTTGCATTGGTGCTTTATAATAATCCCTTGGTGCCAGGGAGGCTCATCTCCAGTAGTCATTTCCCGTGCCAGGCCCTGAATCTCTGCAGAGTTGCAACACCTACTCTCCAGTTTATTGGACTCACCCAGGCAATAAACAAAGTGATAATGATGGACAATACCCATTCCAATGAATGGAGAGAGTCTGCAACAGCAAGTAAGATAATTCCATTCATCTGCCCATGGGATCTAAGCTCCCTCTCAATTAGCGGCAAAGTGGGCATTGCCATCTTAAAATTCTCTAGATTGGGTAATGAGCAATAGACTAAAGTAGATTTATTATTATTCCCTATATTTTTAATGTAACATTTATGTAATCTAAAGTTTCTTTTAAAAAAATAGCTAGAAGACAGGTGTAAAAAAAAGATGACACAAAAATTATAAATACATATTCACCTAATAGCAGAGCCACAAAATATATGACAGATTTGAAGGTTGAAATAGTTTGTTTTACAGTAATAGCAGGAGATTTCACTATGGCACTTTCAGTAATCAATAGACCATCTTTACCGAAGATCACAAATGAAATAGAAAATTTGAACATTACAATAGTATCAAGTGTTAATAATATGGAAAATGTGCATGTGGGAGATATTTTGAAACTCTAACTTCTGTACAATTTATCAGTAAATTGGAAACTGCTCTTAAAAACATGAATACAATGAAAACAATTTCTAAAATTATGTGCTAATGATAATATTTGTTTTAAGTGAAAATTAGCATTTTAGAATAATTGGTGTACTATACATGAGCTTTAGAGCGTCCCAATACTTAAATATCTGTCAGAGAGGAATGTTAGATATATTAATAAATTAGTTTATTTTGGAGTTTTAAATTGAAATAGGTCATATTTGTAAGATCTGTACCATTTTGTGAGCCAGAATTTCCCATATGAATAATATTTGATGTTACAAAATTATGGATGGGTAAAACCCATTTAAATTTCTAAATAGGTAATGAATTCAATCAAATAAAACATAAGAGGTTTATTAATATCAGATTGGAAATGTTTTAAGAAATCTCTACTTGTTGATTTTTGGTGTTGTATATTAACAGTAAAGAAGAATATTAACAATTTTCTTAATTCTCTAATCAAATAGACCCTTCCTTTTCTAACCATATATCTGTTTAAGGCCATATTTTCTCTATATTCTTCAACCAAACATATATTTTCAATGAAATGAGTGAAATTCAATTCAGCTATCTCCCAGTAATTCAGAATTAATTAGATTTTCAAAGTATAAAACTATTTCTTTCTTCTCAAGATTTAATTTCATTTTAGTAATTAATATACATTTGAAATTTAATATTGCATTAAGCTATAAATAATTCTTATTTTAATAATTCAATTAATTTTATACCTAAATCATCTTTAATTTCTAGTATGATAATTTTCCATGGATACAAGCCACAGAATAGAGGTTATTTAGTATTTTCAACGTTTGTATGGTATAAACAAACTGGAAACAAACAAACAAAAACACATGAGAATAGATGATTTATGTAAATTCTATTAAATTATGTTTTGCTATATTCTATGGAAACTCAGGCAATATACTTTTATTTTTATTCTTCCTACCATTACCCTCTTCTCTGTGCTATATTTCTATGAAAATAGTATTATGATTTAAATAGATACCTGGCCATCATTTTGCTTCAGTCATCTCCAGATGACAATTGTTCCCAGTTCTATGCATTTTGTTTCACTCTGAATCTCCTTGCCATATTAGGAAATTTTGTAAACTCTATAAAATGAAGCAATCCTTCAGATATTTCCTTTCTTTGACACAAATACCCATACAAAGACCAAGAACACGAAGAGATAATGAAAGTTGGTGAAGGTCTTCTTGAGATTTGTGAAAGCCTTTCCGAGGGTTCCTGTCCTGGTGAAGCCAAAAAATGTTTCATATTAAGTCAAGAGAGATTTCTCCATTCATAAATTTGACTTCTTATCTCGAAACACAGAATGTTCCCTACTGACTTTCATAACTGTGTTCATAATCTGCAGGGTTATTGTGATGGTTAGGTGAATATGTCAAATTTCAAGGTAATGCTGCCCAGTTTTTCATCAAACAAGCATTTGGGTAATTGTAATACAAAGGCATTTCATGGACTTTAATCATCAGTGAGTTGATTGCATAAATGCCTGGTTACATTTAAAATGAACTGAGGAGATTGCCAACAGTAGTGACTGACATCTTATCCAATCAATTGAAGGCTTTAAAAGGAGAAGCAATTTTAGCATTCAGAGGGAGAATCCCCATCTCTACTTCAGCTAACAAGCATCTTCTTGGGTATTCAATGAGGTCTTTATCTTAATGGCAGGTTTGCAGTCTGCCTTACAGAATTTGGACTGGTATATCCCCACTGTCACTTGAGGCAATTTTATAAAATCTCATATTGTTTTCAGATATCTCTTGTCATGTCTTTTTCTCTTGAGAACACTGGCTAATACACCTTGGTACTGAGAGTGGGGTGGTACACCCCTCAAAGCAGGGAGGAGGTTGGAATTCCTTGTGGCAGGTTGCAGTTTGTGTGATGCAGGCTTGTCATTGGGTGGTTTTCTCCTCAGTGTGGGGAGGAGGGCAGGATTCCTTGGAGCAGGCTAGAGGTTGAGTGGTACAAGCT